>JAGDQP010050460.1:0-14238 GCA_022664845.1 Lepisma saccharinum | reverse complement strand
GAAAAAATCGTGGCTTTCACCTGGCGAAGCCGGTCCTTCAACACCAAGGCCAAATCGCTTCGGCAAGAAGACCATGCTTTGTGTCTGGTGGGACCAGAGCGGTATTGTGTATTATGAATTCTTGAAGCACGGCGAAACCGTTAATGCACAACGCTATCGCCAACAAATGATTAATTTAAATCACGCATTGATCGAAAGACGACCGGAATGGGCCCGAAGACATGGCAAAGTGATTGTGTTACACGACAATGCGCCGTCTCACACAGCAAAACCAGTGAAAGACAACTTGAAATCGCTTGGATGGGATATCCTTCCGCACCCGCCGTACTCCCCAGACCTGGCGCCATCTGACTATCACCTCTTTGCATCAATGGGGCACGCGCTCGCAGAGCAGCACTTCAGCAATTTCGAAGACGTTGTAAAATGGCTCGACGAATGGTTTTCCGCAAAAGACAAGCAGTTTTTCTGACATGGTATGCATCAGTTACCTGAAAGATGGGCGAAATGTGTAGAAGCCGATGGCCAATATTTTGAATAAAACAAAATTAATTTCCCTTGAAAATTACGTGTTTTCTTTACAAAAAAACCGGCAAACATTTATGCATACACCTGGTATATTAATTCTAAAGCAATAATGGAAAATGTTAAATATTTTCAACAAGTTGGTTTGTAATATGAGCAGCAGTTGTTCTGGCGCTAATGGAGTTTTTCTAGGAAGATTTGGGCTAAATATAATCGTAAAACAAAGGGAAACACCTCACTAAACAGTAAGATATAAAGGACATTAAAAACAAACATAAGAGTAGATAAAATATAAATGGGTCATTTTCACGAAGTGGTATAAATTCGCATTATACTTTTTGTGAAAATGAAATGCTTCTTTTTCAATTATTTTAAGCACGGACTACTTCTGGCATGTTTCTCACATTCATCCCAGAAGCGGCAGCACTGATTGTAGATTTTTTTAAAAGGATTTGTTATGAAGTAACTAATTCGAAGTGTTGATATACGTCATCTCGATCACGTTTTTAATATATATATATTTTAAATATGAAATTAACGTTTAAATAGGTAGAAAATAGCTCACTGGACGCTTCTTATTTTAAAAAATGTTCATACAAGACTAAAATTAATTAAATTGTAATTTTTATTTAATGAATGTATTAAAACTTCATCATTTTTATTTATTTATTTTTATTTTTCACACATGTAGTTTTTAATAGATTTTTAAAATCTTTGATTTTTCATCATCGTAAAATTATTCAAGTAAATTATATATTTATTTCCATACTATCACAATGATGGGTCATCTTAATGAAGCCTCGGAAAATGCTAGGGCGTACCCCGTAGGCGACGCGCAAGGGCTTCTGTGAGAAATGAGCAAGGGCTATTGAGTCCAGGACGGGCTCATTTAAAGAAGCTAGTCCACGTGAGCCTTAGAGTAGGCTCACTAAATGTTGGGACGATGAGTGGAAGAGGAACAGAGATTGTAGACTTGATGGAAAGAAGAAAGTTGGGAATCCTGTGCGTGCAAGAGACAAGATAGAAAGGAAATAAGGCAAGAGAGCTAGGAGGCGGCTACAAGTTGCTATATAATGGAGCAAATGAACATGGAAGGAACAGCGTAGGAATTGTTCTTTCAAGAGATCTGAAAGATAGTGTAGTAAGTCTAAATAGAAGGGAAGACAGAGTGACGAGTATCAGGATATGCATGGGTGAAATGATCAATTTAGTGTGTGCATATGCTCCACGAGTCTGCTGCGACGAAGAAGAAAAGATGGAATTCTGGAAGCAATTGGACCATGAACTTCGCAGCGTAACCTCAGAGTAATTGAAAGAGTAATTGTGGACGGTGACTTGAATTGACACGTAGGCAGAAGCAGAGAAAGCATTGAGAGGATCCACGGTGGCTGGGGTGTGGGAGATGGGAACCAAGAAGGAGAAAGAGTAATAGACTTTGCAACCGCATTCGATCTGGCGATTTGCAATACATTTTCTCAGAAGAAAAAGGAGCATCTCTTAACGTACAAGAGTAGCGGAAAAGAAAGTCAAATCGATTTCATCTTGTGCCGAAAACAACATCTTAAGAAGATTAAGAACTGCAAGGTCATAAATGGTGAAAGTGTTACCCCACAACACAAAGTGATGATTGTGGACTGGGAGTTTCCAGGTAGAAAAAATAGGAGACCTCGAAATAGAGGGCCCAAGATTAGATAGTGGAGACTGAAAGAAGTGAAACTAAGAAAATTGTTCAGGGAAGAGGTTATCAAAAGAATAAATCTGCAAGAAGAGGATGTGCAAAAATGGTGGGATGTGAACAGTAGGATCATGCTAACGGCCGCAGAGAAGACTTTGGGTAGAACTTCTGGAAAGAACCTGCAGGAAAAGAGACGTGGTGGTGGAATGAGGAAGTGCAAGAAGCTATTAAAGCGAAGAAGAAAGCTAAAACAAGATGGGATGCTTCAGGAACAGAAGAAGATAAATGTAGCTTCAAAGCGGCTAATAACGAAGCAAAGAGGGCAGTGGCTAGAGCAAAAGCGCAAGCCAGTGATGAACTGTATGACGAACTTGAAACACCAGGTGGAGTGAAGAAGCTATACAGGTTAGCAAAAATTAGAGACAAAGTAACAAAGGATATTACCCATATAAGGCAAATTAAGAATGGCCAAGGATTAAAGCAGGATTAGGCAAGATTAGGCAGGATGAAGGCAGGACTAAAGAGGCCGAATATTTCGAAACGCTCCTAAATGAAGAAAATCCTAGAAAAGTGCTTAGCGACGGAACCCCAAATCTTGGAACAACGCCAAGAATAAGTCGAGAAGAAGTAGAAAAAGCAGTAAAGAAAATGAAGACCGGAAAATCTACAGGTCCTGATTGCATACCAGTAGAAGCGTGGAAGAGTTTGGGACCAGAATGCATAGATATTGTATGACATCTGATGCAATAAAGCTATGAACAAGAAAAAATGTCAACTCAGTGGAGAGAGAGTGTTATTGTACCAATTTTTAAGGAGAAGGGAGATATACAGGATTATGGAAACTAGAGAGGAATCAAGCTAATGTCACACACGATGAAGATTTGGGAGAAAATTATATAAGGAAAATTACGAGGAGAAACATCAATAGGTGAACAACAATTTGGATTTATGCCAGGAAAAGTACAACGGATGCAACTTTTATAATAAGACAAACTATGAAAAAGCATAAGGAAAACCAAAAAGGATTGCATATGGTCTTTATTGATTTGGAGAAGGCCTACGATAGAGTACCACGTCAGGAAGTATGGAGATGCTTGAGGGAGAAAAGAATGCCACAGAAATATGTAAGGATAATCAAAGATATGTATACAAGAGCTAGAACCCAGGTAAGAAATAGTGTGGGATTGACACACCAAATCATTGTTAAGGTTGGATTACACCAGGGTTCAGCCTGAAGCCCGTACCTCTTCAACGTAGTCATAGACGTTATAACTCAGGATGTGAGAGATGAAGCCCCTGGTGTATGATGTTTGCCGATGATATTGTAATATTCAATACGAATAGGGCAGAACTTGAAAGGAAAGTAGATAGTTGGATGAAGTCTCTGGAAGATAGAGGGCTAAAGATTAGTAGAAAGAAAACTGAGTATCTTGAATTTAACAGGGAAGGAAGTGGAGATGTGATGTTGCAAGAAGAACGATTGAATAAAGTGTAAAGTTTTAAATATTTAGACTCAACTGTTACTGGGAATGGCGATTTGGACTCTGAAATAACACACAGAATGCAAGAGGAATGGCGAAATTGGAAGAAAGTAAGTGGCGTTCTCTGCGACCGTAGAATCACGGTGAAGAATAAAGGAATGATTTAGAAAACAGTGGTTAGACCACCAATGATGTACGGAGCAGAAATATGGCCAATAAAGAAAGCACAAGAAAAGAGATTAAATGTCACCGAAATGATAATGCTACGCTGGATGTGTGAGATAACAGGATGAGACAGAGTGAGAAATGTGAGAGTAAGAGGTACAACCAAAGTTGTAGAGATATCTAAGCAGATACAAGAAAGAAGACTGCAGTGGTTTGGACATGTAATGAGGAGAACAAATGACTACGTAGTCAGAAGAGTGATGGCATGGGAAGTGGACGGCAAGAGAGGTAGAGGGAGGTCAAGGAGGAAATGGATGGATACGGTTAAGAAGAATCTCAGGGAGAAAGGTCTGTCAGGGGAAGAAGTTTAGGACAGGGCTTTGTGGAGAAGACTCATTAGAAACGTCGACATAGGTGGGAAAAGACGGAGAGAAAGAAGAAGATTATCACAAGTTTTTAAAATTCAAAGATTCATTTTTATTGTGGATTGACACTTTTATCACGTGTGACCGAAATTAACACAGTGTGACCGAAATGACGATGATGTGACCAAAAGGATATTTTTAACTTCAGAATAATAAATATATAAATTTAACATTTTATTCGAAAATTTCTTCAGGCTGAAACAAACGCCATACAATGAAGAACAGGATAACTTGAATAATACATAGTACAGTAACTGTTTCTCGTAATACATCTATATAATTATAAAACATTGTTGTGTTACAATAGGTACAACCTTCTAAGGAACTAAATGAAAAAAGAAATGGCCAAATACATAGAGTTCTTTTACAATAGGGTCTCTACTACTACTTCTGAAACTCTGAATAAAAAAAACTCCGTTTACCTCTTTTTTCAATTTTAAATTACTGAACAATGCATACTATTTGATTTATGTTTACAAAGAAAAAAACATTTAGTTTATTAAGGATAAACAAAATCAAGAATTGAAGGATTAAGGAGAATCAAACTTCCTTCGCGTGTTTGATTCAAGAATTGAACCTCAACGTCTTCTCCTCCAGGAACACTTTTACATATACCCAAATAATTTTGTTTTCCTGTCTTTCTTATATCAAAACTTATAATAACACAATTACCTACACCTATGTCTGAAAACCTAGTAACAGGAATATAGAGCTGTTTTTCCACAGTTACAGTTACATCATCAGAATCAGAATCAAAAGTATTATTTTATAAATTTCATGAACACGATTATTTCTTTCTTTTTTTTTTTTACATCCTCAAATTTGTCGAAATCTTACCTATAAAATATACAAAACATATCTCTAAATACAAATCGATTCCTGTACAAAGCGAAATTTAGTGTTGCTAATTACACAGAGATGTATTATTTATTTATGCCAGGCAATTCGAAACAAAATAGCTTTAATGCTTCATTTATTAGGAAAGACACATGAGGTCACGATACAAAATTTGAATTTATTTATGGCCTTTAAACAGCTATGGCTCAGGCCGAGATAGGGGATGGGTAAGGGTGTGGAAAGACAACGGCTCTGGCCTTACATACAGATGGTACAATCCTGGCAATCGCCCGGTGAGACTAAGGTAAACCAGGGAAAACCTCAGTCAGGATGGCCGGTCGGACCAGGGTTCGTGCCCGTGCACGACCTACCCAATGCAGGCACACATGCTACCACTACACCTCCGGCTGGATAGGATACAAAAGTATTAAAATTATATAATTAAAAGGAGACGTCTTACTGATAACTTAACCTACTATATCACAACTAAGACCAAAATTAATGGTTACAAGTTCATAGAAGTACGTGCCTAAACTTTCGAAATACTTGGAGATTAAGAAAAGTTGTATTACTGACAATCATAAGGATAAAAATAATCCGAGTCGATTTGTGATTTTTTTTTTTTTAATTTGAAAAGGTGTTTGAAAACTTGTTCTAGTTTCCATATACGATACGTATTGTTTCAGTCTCACTTGCAATAAATTGTCTTTATATCTATTCCAACACGATTCCATACTTAGCAGTGTTTTAATTAAATTGTGTGACTAGCTTTGTGGCTTCATTTCACACCCAAGTAATTTAAATTTCATTTATCAGGTATTTATTGTATGAGAGCTTGTAAAAGTCCTAAAAAATATTATGCAGTTTCTCTTGATATTATCTTGTTCATCATTCCGGTCACGTGAAAGTCATTTACGATCATTTCGGTCACGCAATGATTTGTTCAATCACGTGACAAAAATGACAGTGACCTATATGATGTTTTTACTTATGTGTACAAAATTGAGGGAAACAATAAAATAATATATTCAACGTTTAGTGACCTTAAATATTTAATTTATGAAAAGCACTTAGATCACATTTATTTCATTGTAAGCGACGTGACCGGGATGATGATCAATAAACACAACCTTCCTTTTTTATTATTAAATAGCACAATAAAATTCTTATGCTTTACCTGTACTGAAAGAACGTAGTTCACGTGTGCACTGCAAATTTTGCACCTCACAACTAACAAAAATAATTAAAAGGGATTTTTTTTTTAAAAAAAAAACACGCTTTTTAGGATGGACTAAAAAGTAAAAAATAAATTGACTTAATCTTATGAATCGGAAAATAAAAGCGTGGGTGCTCTTAGATATTATAACTTTATGATAAGGTAAGCAAGAGCACCCACGCTTTTTATTTTCCGATTCATAAGATTAAGTCAATTTATTTTTTACTTTTTAGTCTATCCTAAAAAGCGTGTTTTTTTTAATTAATTTTTTATGTATAATAGATGAATATTAAACTCCCTGCGAGATAGGCAACCCAAATTTCACAAATTTGATGCGGCGTTGCGTGCATTTAAGGATAATTTCCATTTAATTAATTAATTACAGTTAACTGGATTATTCTCTCGTATATCTAATGATTGAATATTGTATTGTCATCGGAAGCAAGCAAGTTTACCAAATTTCAAAGAAATCGAATGTTGGGAAGTGAGTTAAAAATCAATTACAAAATTTGTACCAGAGAAACTTACAGAGCAAGTTAATATAAAGCGTATAATAAAAAGGCACGTTGCCGGACTTAGTTGTCGCACTGATAACAAATTTTACAAACAGGTGGCGCCCAAATCCTTTTTCTGGAGACCACGTTAGCTCTTTCTGTTATACTTATGTAAACAATTATTGTCACTTACTACGAGTTTACAAATCACGAATGTCTAATCTTTTGAACTCATGCTTCACAGGATAAGTTTGATGTATCGAGGATAACATTGCCTACTGGATAAAAATTCTTGGTCGATAATTCCACCTTAGCTAATTCCATTTTAGGCCATTTATATATAAAATAAAATCGTATGATCCCAGGAGCATGGGTATTTGTGAATGTTGAAAACTTTGCGTTCGTGTAATCGAGACGGGTCCAAGTTAATAGCCACTAAAATTGGCCATGTAAAATTAAAAGAAGGTTTATTTTTTTTTTAAATCTTATTACTTATTAAAAGTTTTGAACTTTTCAGATTCAAAATAACACAACTGTTTTAGCTTTTTAATGAAATATTTCAAGTAACCACAATGGTCCTTATCTCAATTAAGCATGGGTGCAATTAGAGAGAAATTTTTCGGTTAGAGTGGAAAATTTGTCTCTTCTTCTTGTATTAATAAAATTATAATAATACACTTATTTTATTCTGCTGATCTTATTTCATAATCCAAGGAAGTATATTAAAAAAATCGAATGGGAAAATTCAGAGAATGTACAAACCAAAAATGAATCTTCAATTATCTAAAGATTCTTTAAAAAATCAAAAGAGAAAATCAGAAGAAGAAAAAATCATTGACATCGTTAATAAAATTGCGTCTTCTTTTCCAAGAGGATCAATAAGACTCTTGCCTTGACCTCATAATTGAGTCTACCACAACATAAGGTTTGGAAATTGTTGTGTGGGATCTCGAAGTGGGTGTATAAAATAGAAGAAGGGTGTTGAAGCATATGATGGTAGCATAGAAGAGGCTGTGAATTGTTGATTCAAAAACTCTGTTGGATAACTACAACAAAAACGCCCCCTTTTTTTTCAGTCTTTTATCTTTTGCGCTCAGCTTGTATTTTTTTCTATACATTTTTTTCCCAGCTATTTTGTGACAAGGGTCTCCCAAACGCACTTGTAATCTAACAACCAGCCACCTGTGATGAACGTGGAAGATGACCAGACAGAGAAGACTATTGGCCTAGAACCTGTTGATCCGCTATTTTCTCTTGCTTTCTTTTTTTCTTTTCTATATCATCTTAATGTTCCCTAACTTGACAGCTTCAATTAAATGGTATTTTATCCAAATAAAACGCTCGTTTTTTTTACTTCTGATTTTGTTTAGTAGGTTTTTTTAAGTGCTAATTTGTATGTTCTTTACAGAATTCAGTACCAGCTTTTAAATTAAGCATGTGAGGGTGGAAACTCCCACGGTTCTACGCTTATACATTTCTCATTGTATTGAGAGAGCTCACTATTCATCGTTTTGCTGTCTTTTATCTGAATATTGGTGGAGATGAAGAGACAATATGATTGACAGGACATAGTAGTGGTTTTCAACCTGCGGAGCGAGCTGCAAAGACTTGGAAAGGGGCGCTGGCTACTGAAAGAAAGGAAAGAAACTAAGAAATGAAAATGCTTACGGAGGCAAATACATTTTGGTTTTTGCTTTTCGTAATGGCCGTCTATATACCTCATTGTGTGGCACTACTACCTATTTGTGATTTTGTCTTACCTTCAGGAAAATTCATAATATATATTTGTTTAAACTACGACATCTTTCAATCGGCAAAGTCCAGTACTAAAGAAGACAACTCTAGGTACGAGTAGGTACGAATTTAGAATTTGAACTTTTATTTAAGTCCTCTAGGCAACTTTGTCTCAGGCCGAATGGATGGTGATGGAAAAATTGGTGCAATGAAAGAAGTGGAGAGCCCCAAGAAAACACACGCACACGGTGTTTGTCCACCACAAAGTCGACATGGAGACAGCTGAGATCAAACTGAGAACCCCACAAAAAAAAGGTTAGCACTCTACCACTGAGCCACCGCGGCCCCACGATTTGGCACGAGCATCGAGATCTACGTAATACTAGAGTGTCTACTTAGTGCCAGAGCAAATATTAAAACTCTTTTTTCTACTTCCAGTCTAATCCAATATGGACCAAATTTTCAGTTCTAACTCAGTTTTATACGGTGCTTATCGCTGTGCGGTCCATTTTTTATTTGTCTTAATTCCTGAGTTATTCATATAGGACTAATAGTATACCGTACTCTGCATATAATTGAAAACACTACAAATAATATATATATATATATATATATATATTTGCAAGAATTAAGACATTAATCAAAAACGGACACACAGCGATATCAAGCGTAAAAATCTGAGTTAGAACTGCAAAATTGGTCCATATTGGTTTACGCTGGAAGTGGACAAACGAGATTAAGTGTCCTCTGCGCTCCTAGACATCATATATTCATGAAATTTTTAGTAGGAGCAGTCAGTCCAGTATCGCTTTTAGATGGAGGTCATTGGGTACGAGTATAGCAAGAACTTCTACATTACATACACAAGATTTTGTAATACTATAATTAAAAGACAGAGAACACAACTGAACAGCCTCGTTCCATAACTCATCTTATTTACTTCTTAAAATTAACAACAGAGCCTCCCGCCTTAAAAAAAGAACTATTTTCTCTTCAGTCAATTAAAGAGTTTCACTTCAGTTTCTTTTTGATGCATTCTTATTCCAGGCCTGGTACAGAGAACCGAATTTTGACTACCATTTTAACAAAATCATAAAAAGTTATGATAATTTAAGATCGCCGAAACGCTAATTTAATAATATAATTGTAAATTCTATAAAATATTTTAAGGTAGGTTTTCCTCCAAGCATCTGTAGCGTGTGACGCTCAGCGGCGAACGCAGCCTACTCCCAGCCTGTAAATAATTATCACCGTTTTCCTAAACGCGATTATTGCAGTGACATTTAACTATATAGGCTGGGAATAGGCCGCGTCCACCGCTGAACGTCTGCAGCTCAGGAAATTCTGTATTTACTCGTACGTGCTTTTGTGACATCCAGTAAAAAGAGATTTTGAGGGAGGATAAGAAAAAAATATCCATGATACTTTCTGAAAAGTTTGTAGCTCTGCTTTAAAATGCTTTTTGATTAGCTCAAAACATAACCCAAACTTCCTACTTCGGTGTTAATAGGAAATAAGTTGCTTTGTTTAACTCCAAATACGTAACAGGAATTATCTGTACATTATTTAAAATATCGTAATACAAGAAACTAAACTAATTGTGTAAATTATTAATAAAATATTGCTTCAATCAGGGAAAAGGTACCTATATTTCAAACCGTTCCCAAATTTGTGTAATGTGCTGCAACTCAGAAACTGACCACATTGTAGTTAAACTTCCTTTATTATTATTATTATTATTATTATGACCGTTAAATGCCTTTGGCTCAGCCCTGGATAGCGTAGGGGAAAATATGATGGAAGAAAGCCGATATTAACTTGGTGTGACTAAGGAAAAGACCTCAGGATGAATGGTCACTGGTCTCGAACATAGTACCTTCATAAAGCGAAGCCAATATTCTACTATTGAGCTACAACCGCTCAGTTGCGTGTCCTGTAGAATGAAGAGTTAATCCTAATGTTGCCTTTGGAGAAATACAGACGTGGCTGTCAGTACTGCATGGAGAAAAATAACCAAATTTTATAGGACCTTTATGTTGCTTGAAAACAGAAACCATCATGATTAAAAAGGAAAAATTAGTTTTGACAGATCTGAGTCAGTAGCTTTTATTTGAAGCAATAATAATAATAATCACCCTACAGAGAATAACTGGCAGACTGTCGGAAGAAAGTTCCTACGCGTATTATTATTATTACTGTATGAAATCATTGCAGCATCCTGTTTGGGTAAATTGGTTTTGCTTCCTTGACTCAGGTGACCAGTGATCATCTCTACCTGTCCCGCTTTCCTCCCTCTGAATGTGATATATCAAAAATTCTCCCAGCAGAATGTCACGTGCCTTTCGATAGACGTCACAGGCGGTTACACATACATGGAAAATTTTTGCCGTGGTTCATTCATGTGTGGAGCCCCTCACCTGCCCCGTGCAAGGGACGAACACCCAACCGAAGACGTGATCATCGAGCGCGGGAAAAGCGTCTCCTCCACCGCAGAACCAAATTGCGTGACGCCAAGGGGCACTGTCCTCCAGCGACGAAGTTTCTCTTTCTTCAGGTAGAAAAATAAAACATTGGTAAAGTCAAGAAAAAAAAAAGGAGAATTGTCCAAAGCAATATTAAATCAGGAACAAGATTGGCGTTAAATTTAAAAGTAAAGCCACAACCTCAATGTAAAAGTTATAAGTGAAACCGCTTTTAAGATGTGTGATGGAAGTCATCTGATCGTATTAGATTCAAGACGAAGTACAACTGGAGATCCATTATGGTACCGAAAATTTCATCTAATGATAGCCATAAACGCCTACTTGCTATCGGACAACTAATGTGTCTATTTAGTCCAGAAGCTCCCAATCTCGCAGTTAATAAAGTTGAATTTGAAAATATGCAGAACGGTTATGTTAGCGGTAATACTTTATGGTTCCAAAACTTAGAGTATGTCCCTGGTAGATGGACATAAATTGCCATTATTTGAAAGTAAAATTTTGAGAAAAGATATACGGGTCGAAACGGAATGAGATGACTGGAGAATGGAAAAGATTATGTAATGAAGAACTCAACAGACTGCGATTCACATGATATTATAGGGCTCAATTGGTAGAGCGCTCATCTCTGGTGCTAGGGGTCGTCGGATCGATCCCTGCTCAGGCCATGTGGGCTTTGTGGTGGACAAACACCGTGTGCGTGGGTTTCTCCCGTTTTTTCTCACTATCTTCATTCCGCCAATTCATTCCATCATCATCATCCATCCGGTCTGAGCCAAAGTTGCCTAAAGGCCTTAAAATTTAATTCAAATTCACATGATATTATCAGAATACTGAAATCATGGCGGCTAGGATTGGCAGGTTATGCAGCTCGGATAAGGGAAAACAGAAGATGATATTCAACCGTGCATGGGAAGCCAGAGAGAGGGTAAGGCCATTGGGAAGACCGGAACGTCGATGTGAGGACAAAGAAGCAAGGAATTATAAAGAAAATGTGCTATATCGGAAGCTATTCTTTCGAGATGGCGGCCATTAGCTATCCTATAATTGAGATCATCATACCTAAATAATATGTTGGTGATATTCTGAATCCAAAGTATGTCAAGTCCGCTGACATAAAACCGCTCAACGACTACGAGAAAAGAAGTAAACATTTTGGTGAATGCAAGGATGTTAGGTCTACACACTGAAAGCCTATCGTCAATGAGGTCGTATGAAGTTAAAATTTGTATGTCTTATAGGGCTTATACCGTTTTCATACCGTCTTATAATGATGTTAATGGCAGTATTGAATGTATATAGTAAATACAAGAATTTAAAACTCATGTAGATACGCCCAAATTTACCGAAAGGTCAAATTAATTTCTGAACTCATGGTTGGCGTATTCTGCTTGTAGAGTTAACAACAAACACACGAAAATTAAGAGTAGATTGTCTCCTTTGATTCCATGGGTAAATCATGAATATCGATTAATATAGAACAGAATTTATAACTTTCATTTTGTGTTATGTAGAATAAAAGTTACAATTGTATTGAAAATAAAGACTACATGACAGGGAAGTTAATATATTTGAAAAATCCACATGTGTTCAAATATCAAATAAGAAATTTACACCTTTGAGAAAAAAGTTTCAGGTCTGTAATAAATAAATGAAAATGCAGAGTATTTCTAATGAAGAATATTATGACAGTAACTTTGTATTCGCAACTCTTCTTTATATATATAGAACAATACTCTTTACGTCTTCAAATTTAGAAAATAAAAAAGGCACAAAAAGAAAAAAAACTTGAGAAACTATAGTACTGTACGTTGGGAATGAAATACAAGTCAAAATAGTGTCCCCTGTGGTTGAGTGGTAACGCTCGCTACCTTGTAATCAAGGGATCCCGGGTTTGATTCCCGGTGGGGACACAAGTGGTTTGGAACCCACGTTAAACTGTAGGTCTCATCCTTAGAAGTTTACCAGCTCGTTTAGGACGTTAATAACAATTCAACAAGTAAATACAATTTAGCATGTTCTTCCTCGTTCTCAGCTGAAATGTAAGATCAAAGAAAAATAAGGATACAAATAATCCAAACAAACAGTTTCCCTTTACGTTGAAACCAATATAGACAGAAGTATACCAGTACGGAGAACCGAGCCCGTAGCTCAGTGGTAGAGCGTTGGTGTAGCATTCTGGAGGTCGTGGGTTCGATCCCAGCGAACGACCATCCTGACTGAGGTATTTCCAGGGTTTATCCTCAGTCACACCAGGTAAATGTCTGGATGGCACCTTCAACACAGACCATGGCCGATATCTTCCCGAATCCTTTCCATTCACCTATCCCGGCCTGAGCCTTAGATGCCTCAAGGCCTTAAATAAAATTCAATTCAATTCAGTACGGAGAACCATTGAAGGAAAAAAAAATGTTCCAATAAAACGATGATATAAAAGGTTAACAATGTCCTACTTACATATGTTTTACTTAAACACAATAACACAGACTGTTTATCAATTCGTGTAACTGAGAAACAGACCTGTAAAAACAAAAGTTTTCAAGTTATTTCCATAAAATTTACTACAGTTGCTCACAAAACCCTGAAATTTTGGCACTGAAAATAATTTTCCCAAACTAAATGTTAAGCCCCTTTTGGGGGGTTAAATTTCAAAAGTGAACCTCACTTAAGGGGGAATCAATGTTACTTCAGTGTACCACTTTCCCTTGTCAGATTTGATTAATTACCAAGAAATTAAGGCAGACGGTGATTTCTGTCTATAAAATATTGTAGCATCTCTCGATCTCGATTTACCGTCTGACTTAAGTTTCTTGGCAATTAATAGAATTAGACAAGAAAAAGTGTTCCTCTGAAATAACATTGATTTTCTCATAAGTGAGAGATTTTTTTTTTTTAGTTTTAACACCCCTAGATAGGGGTTAAAATTTAGTTTAGGCAAAAAGAATTCACAGTGTCAAAACTCTATGGTTTTGTGAGCAACTGCGAAAAATTTCATGGAAATATCTTTAAAACTTTTGCTTTTACAGGTCTGTTTCTCAGTTAAACGAATTAATAGACAGTCTGATTTGTCTTCTTACTTTGGCATCACTCCCTACTTAACAAAGTCACTTGTGATAGTATTTCTAATGCTGAAAAACAATTTTGAATGAAAAAGAAAATTTCACTTTAAATTTTACTATTTTTAACCATACAAATCAACAGGAAATACC
>JAGDQP010050459.1:0-14238 GCA_022664845.1 Lepisma saccharinum | reverse complement strand
AATATTTGAAATATATTTCGTAAACACTGCATGATGTATTTTGAAAATAGATAACTATGAAGTCTATTTGTAATCTGTACGGGATAAGTAGTACATCTTCGAACTGAATTATTGCCTTATATTTAGCTACGTATTTCCAACTCCTGAAATACTAGTTCACTTCCTTCTGCAATTACGCCTACATTGAGTTGTAGAAAGAGTATGGCTGCTGACACTGATGCAGAAGTTGATTGAACAATGGTTAGTGGCTTGCTATAGACAATAAATGGTCATTTTACTTTTTTGTTCAGTTGGTTAATGTCTTTTAGACCAATTCCTTTTATTCTAATCACGCGAGTACGAAACTGAATGTAAGGTTACTGAAACATATTCGGGTATTTCTTATAAATAGTCTAGTCTTATAAATTAATTGTCTAATAAAAATACAAGGATGCCAGTACTTAAAGGATATTAAAATGAGACACGAATAATTCTTTACAGAAGTTACAGTTGTAGTTAAAGTATATCATGACGTTGTTAAGGAAAGAAACTGGGCATATAAGGTTAAAAAAGTTTTATAAAGAAGAAGAAACGTGAGGTCTTATTCACAGTGTACTAATGGGAAGTACATATCACTTTAGTTCTTTCTTTCTCTCTTTTGTCGAAAATAAAATAATCTAATGTTTAAAACAAATTATAGTTAATTTGCCGCTATATGTTAAAATAATGTTATCGTTTATCACTGAATATGTGTGCTTCTATGGACGCGGGCACCATGGACTTGACGTCAAACACGTGTCTTTACTAATGTCACTCTCTGGGATGGCCGCTTGAGACTGTGAAGAGGAGATTATTATCCTTCGCTGCTCTCAGATATAGGAACAATGCAAGTTGTTGGATGTACCTTTTTCTTCTTCGTCTCACTTTTTTCCTCCATGTCCAGAACTTTGACATTCCAGATTTGCGATACGAGAAAAAAAAAAAATACTTTATCTCCTCTCAAATATTCTTGCTGGGAATGTCTTTTATCGAAATGCATTTTCAGCTATTCGAAGGCATTTTGTAAATTTAGTTTTACGATTGTCCTTTTCTGCGAAAGGTGCTCTTTGCTCACTTGTGGTAAGGTACTATCCCTGGTTTACAATATATGGGGTCCTGGCTTCGTATCTGTACAGAGAAAGTGCGTGGAATATTTTGACTGCGAATATTATAAATCAAAAGAGTTTTGGACATTCGTTTGTGTTGCCTTATATGTAAAATTTCAAGGTTTGCTGAAGTCACTTGTTAAAAATTGCAACTAGTTCGTTGCAATTATGGTTGTAAGTAGGTGCGTACCTGAGTTCAAAGTCGTATTAGGCTGCTAGAGATTGTACTTTATTTGTTAGTTGCAATGGCCATCTGTCTAAATAAAGATAGCTTAATGCAGCAAATGTGAGTTTGACCTCCTTTTCTAAAATTTCTGTCAATGTATCTGCAGATATTGACGACTTCGGTGACTACGTTTCGGGTCTCAGCTTCCACACATACACACACAAATGTACGATTGATATGTTATTTTTGGTATTAGGGTATCAAAAATCTTCACCTATCTAGACTACCGGGTCTATAAAAGTTCCTTTGGTAATTTTTTATCTATTAACATTCATTATAATGCTTCATTTTATGCGATATTAGGATTTAGTGATGTTAGGTAAGATTTCCTTAGAACGTACCTCTATGTACTTGTGAATCTGGCATGAGCTGCGTTGGATTTTTGTAAATGTATTGAAACCAATCTTTGCTCAAGTTTGAGGTATGCATAATAAATACAAAACTATATTTTCTGGGTCTTTTTTTCTTCGGTGTAATATGTCGTCTTTTAAGCAGTTGTACTTTAATAATTTCAACCTTAAATCGTCTGTGGATTCATTATCTTCCACGACTAGTACAATCACTAAGTATTCTTGATCTTTTCTTTTGAGTTCCTTTATTTTTGTTGATAATGCAAATTTTTCTATTTGGAGAGTGGTATCATCAAGAGAGTTGTGCTGGAAGGCGTGTATCTTCTGAATCATCTATGTTATACTTTATTTTATCCCTGTTTATTGCTTTATCTTCTTTCTCTTTCTGATGTCACAAATTCTCTAAAATCCAATCTGCTTATAATATCGGCTTTAAACGCTGCTCCTATTCTGTGCTGTATGTCAAAGTTATAATCGGCTAAAATATCCTATACCTCGTTAACTGTCCCAACGTGGTCGGTCTGCGAATGGAGTGTAGTTAAACTTTTCGAGTCCAGAAAAGACAAAATTACCTATTAAAAAGAATGTAGCGAAATTTACTTAAAACGTATAAATTTCAGATCAGTTTCTTCAACCCGGTAGAGGCATTCCTTTCGACTTTTTAAAACTTCTCGAACAGCACGATACCACCTTTTCTTGTCCATTTATGGGATTATGGCATGGTACAGTTTCACCGGCTTGCGTCTGTATAGTTACGTATTTCCAAATATTCGTTAAAAAGATGGAAGGATGGACATTGATTATATCCTTTTCAGTTTCTAGAAAAGTTAATAAAGTTTAGAGTTCCATTAGAACTTTTCACCCTTTGTTAGTAATTGTAGAAAACGGTTCTACCTTAACTGTGAACTATCTTATATGTGACATTAAAAACTCCAGTGTCCTAAGAACGTTTTAATTGTCGAAATGTAGATGGTTTCTTAAACTGTTTTATTTGATTGGAAAATCTTGGAGTTATTCTTATCTATTCACCAGTCACACGAAAACCAACCACATCTAGTTGTCTGAAAATAAAGTGGATTTTCTTAGGATAAGCCCTGAAGTCATGCTTTCGTCGGTGTTGAAGTAGAAAAAGCAACTCTGCTAATTCTTTTGTATCCTGAAAATCTGACAACCAAATCATCAGTGACACTGGCAATTCATGTTAGTAAATCTTCCAGAAGCATTCATCTGGCTACGGATAAAGGCTTATTCGAGCTTAATTGTACCATTTCAACTGTAGAACAAGTAGCTTTTCCTTTGAATTTGGTGGATTTGCCAATCGACTTGTGTTGTACGGCAACTGAAATGGGTGGGTTTCTGTTATGGAATGTTGCAGACTTATCTATTCTAATTTTATGTGCATGTCCCCTGAAATAACCAATGTCTCAAGAGAATGTGAAAACACGTCCTACAGTAGTATGACCAATTTGCGTCCAGAAATATTTAGTAAACTGGCAGTTTTGTGTTGATGTCATATACATTTAAATCAAATTTATTAGCCGTTAATTTAAGCCTTTCCTGTATCGCTTCATTTGTTCAGTAATTGTAGATGCCACCCAGTTGATCATTTGTTTCGTCTTGATTGTAAAAAGAATGTCCTTCTATATTTTCTCAGTGTGGGTAATGCGTATTCTTTGGTAATGCTATTTTATTTGATGTCGGATTAGATACGAGAATAGGTAAATTTTCTGTTGTTATTTCCATCATCATAGCTTATAATTCATATCTGCTTTCTAATACTTTTATTTAGGTTAAACAATTTGAGGGCGATGTTTTTTTCATGCGCACAAAGAACCGAAGAATAAAAGGTGAGTGAGCAGAGATTGTAATCTCTTGGTAGTGAATACGTTCGCTTGCATTTGTTGTCTCATTGTGAAAATAAATGTTTGAGAAACTTCCTCGTTTATGTTTCCTTCGTTTTTATAAAGTTAAATTATATTTTGATCCATTACAATTTTCTTCTGTATTCTGCGTAGCAGATTTTTTCCAATGATTTGATTGAAGTTTTCATTGTTTAAAAGTGATGAGAAAAAGAGTCTCCAATTTGAAAAGTTATGTCATCAGTCCGTTTGAAATTCCTTCTAATTTCGTAGTAAATGGAATAAGTACACAGTTATGGGTAGGTCCACTCTTGCCCATAGGGACAACTTTGATCCTGTGCCTATTATAGCTAGTATGCGCCAATTTGTACTTATATTTCAATGCATATTCTATTATTTGCTGTACTGAAACAGTAATTTAGTGTAGAGTCAGTAATGACAGGATCTCTATTTTAAATGGTTCTGTTATATGATTTGTACTATGTACATTACTATTATGTTCTTTTTGAGAATGTCGGGCATCTTTCCTATTTGTTTGATTGCTGAACCCACGAGTTCTGATTAGTTCGAGTCTATATTATGCGTTTCCCGAATTATTATATGTGTTTTTCCAAAACTGATTTGAAAATGGTCCTTTTTGAAACATGTCGCATATACTAAAGTCTTGTCGTTCTTCTCACAATTATTGTTCCTCTGATAATTGTTTTTCTTGCCAGTGTTAAGTTGTTTTGAATTTTCATTCTTCTTATAATAGTTTCTTACTTTGTTGATTTTTTTTTCTTTTTTCTATAAAATGCTTTTGTTTAGCATTCCTTGCAACTACTAGTGAGAGTTCGAACATGTTGTCTATAAATTTAGAGTAATCAGATAGCTGGTTAGGATATGATTAACGTTAACGTTCAATACCTCGGCAAGGATTATCTCTTTGATACATTGAGAGAGGTGTCTCTATTGGGTGCGCCGGGAGAGGCGACCCTGGATTTAATAGATCGTAAATTTATCGTATTGTATTGGTTGTAGGAGGTAGCATGTCAGGAGGTGCTAAAGGTAGCATTTTATGCGAAGGAGTTTGAGGCTGGAAATATGTTTGTATTTGGTGGATATAAAGAATCAAGTTACTTACAGGTATAGGGTTTTGCGAATTTGTGAGTTGTACAAACTTATTATCTGAGAAATATTTAGTTGATTGTGTAATAATGGGATTTAACTGCTAAAAATAAAAGTTAGCAGCTTTCTCTTGTTTAATTGGCTTGTGATTGTTCTTTCTGTTTTCGTTTATTCATACTATCCTGGGTTTTAGACAATCATACAAATCTGCTGCTGCATTGAAAGAGTGAACAGATGTTTTCTTTAAAATATTATGTAAACCAAGCGACAAATAGTAGACTTTGTCGGCTTCCGCTGCATCCGGAAGAATATGCCGTATTGCTTTTAGTTTCCTCAAAAAAGAAAGAAAGTCAATTTGTTCACCTTCCCTCTGTTGGACCTGGTTGATTTCAATCTCCGCTTTGTAGGTTGGAATCCTAGAGGAGCACAGGTTAACAATTTATTTTTAATTTGATCATTTGTCAGTTTTGTATACCGGTTTTGAGAATTAAGCTGAAAAAAAAATCTAGGGCCATTTCCTGAAGGTATATTACTAACTGCATTTTGTTATTCTGCATTCTATTGTTGAGGATTGGACAGATGCTCAGAAAGCATTAAACAATTATCTGTGTCGTCGGCAACGCATTCAGTAAATGTTGATAATTGGGGGGAGCTAACTGAAGGTCTTGAAGCCAACGTCTTCGGCTGAACTACTTTCACTTTCAGAATTCATATATCTAGCACCTGATCTCGTTGTTGGTATAATCTATTTTGGTTCCAATTCCACATTCAACATGCAACCGTAAAGAAATCTGAGAAATATATTTGTTAAACTGATTGTTCCTCTGATAGTTCAAAAAATCATCATAATAACCACTAAGAATTTAAGCAGCAAATTTCACTGTCCCACTTGTTATAAATGTTATTCACTCTAGCATTAGTATGTAAATGGTTTTATTTTTTATTTTCACAAAGCACTATCGGGCCGGTTTTCTTCACCAAATAAAGTTTTTTATTGGTGAAGGAATGTAGGACTGATTAACGTAAAGACTAATTGCTCTACTTTATGGTGTTAAAAAGATGGGCGCAATTATTTGAGTCCAAATACTAGCTCCACCACCTAATGTTCTTTTCGTTGGTGCGCCTTAATTGTCATCACAACGCTTACTTTATGCCGTGCCTCGCGCCGTTACCAAATGTATGGCATGTAAGCATGTAGAACGTTAGAGAAAAGGAAAGAACCGGGATTAGGGTTTTTACGCTTCATCTTTTATTACAAAGCAAAAGTTAGAGAATAAACAGAGTCTCCCGTACAACACTATTGGGAGTAAAATATAAATTTCGAGGTACGAAGTGTCTCAAATATTTCCTCTATGCAATCATCTGGTTTTGTAAGTTATCTTTGCCGAAGCAACGGATTGTTGCCTGGCGAATAAGATTCTCGAAACCCTGACATCAGTTTGGAGCAATATCGGTGCAAGGATACTCCAATCCAGACTGCAGATTGAACTTCGATGATCTTGTATTATCTCGACAGCAGATAAGACGGTTTGAGTTATTAGGATCTAACCCGACGGCAGATAAATCTAGGCTTAGGAAGGGGAGGGAGAGTTGACTATTTCCGTAGCCGATTAGTGCATCTTGAAGCAACGCGACGCCTTTATACTGAAAACTTATGCCCTTGGTGCTCTGATACTGCATTTCTTCACGTCGACTGTTTGGTTGGTTGTCTACTGTAGTTGTGGTCGGTGTCCTTTGTTTTCTGCTATTTGCTTACTATCAATCGCACGTAAATTTACGCACATTATAATTCATAATACACGGTATAATGAATTAGTACAGAAAGCTACGACCCCGTATTTACAATAACAAGGCGTTCGAGAAAGGACAACAATTCACACAATGATTTAAAAAGAGACAAAAATTGCTGCCTATAAGTGTCTGTGCAAGTTGTTTATTATTAAGCAAAATAGTTGTTTTGTTTGTGGCTTCTTCTCCTCATGGCTACTGACAGATGCAGGATGGAGTCTGGTTAGAATATTAATTGAGACATAGATACTACTCATGCCCTGTGTGAATGGCTGAAATTTCAAAGAAGGAAGTGGATTTCAAGAAGACACAACATCTCTTAAAAATACTCTTTTGTTATACTTAAAAACACTATTACACTGTAACATAACAAAAACACATATAAGGTTTAAGGAGAAGTTAATCTCGGATCACTCGCATAAATCAATAAAGCATAATATTGCTAACATTAGTGTTGGTTGTAGAGAATTTATTTAAGAAGTCCAGTAGTGAATAGCCATACGCACGACATGCTAAATAGAGAAAACAGTAAAGTAACAAAATGGGATAAATCACCTTGAATTATCCTTGTAAAAAATAAACAACTGCGTTTTAGAAACTTTATATGATACGCAATATACGGTGGTAACCCGTAGCTATACGATACCTGGTATCCATATATTCACAATGACCTGATTACATTCATAAACCTCAACCCAATGCTCAACGGGTTTATTATAATAAGTGTTGCAGGCAGTGTACGAAAATAGGGGATAATTTATCCGCAGCGTGTACAGCTATAAAATGACCTTTGGTGAAATTCTGTTGCAATGCCTCATAGAGTTCAAGAGTATTCATCATGTTTTCTTTCATCAATATTTATTTTTGGTTAGAAATCAATTTCAAATTCAGAGAAGAATTCATCATAAATAACTGCTTTTACTGGAGACGCAGGTGCTTGGTTAAATTGAACTTCTAGTCGTACACTTCCCTGTTGTTGGGGCTAGTAAGAAACGACGCACCGGCATTAGAATCAGGATTTAATTTAAACACCATTAGGGTATGTATGAAAACTGGCTTGATACTGCCCAAGATAGAATCCAATGGCGAACGTTTATTACTGCGGCGATGAACTTGCGAGTTTCATAAGCCATAGAGTTAGTTAGTTAGTTAGGGTATTAGGCAAGCGAAATATTATTACCTTGATTAGAATAGTAAATAACAGAACCTGTAAATAGCGTAGAATACGCTTGAACACATAGCTTATTATCAAAATCTTGTGGTAGTGGCTTACATGGGACGGGAGTTCAGTCAACATACAATGTAAAAAATAACATATTGAAATGTTTAAAATTAAATGTATTTGTTTTATGTATGGCGTTGAAAGCTGAATTAGTAACAAACGCAATAATAATACGTTTAGGCACTATTCCGGAAAACAAATCTGGAATTGTAGTGCCCATAATACCTTGAGGTAAAGTCTCTGTCTTCACCCGCACCTTTGTTATAGGATGTTGTACTCTTAGTTTAGAGTTTTGTAAGACTATATTTTAAGCAATTTTCAGCGTGGGTGACACATCAACCTTCTTTTACAAGCAAGGTTATATATGCAATTATAACGCGTCCCTCAGCCACAGCTTCACCCATTAGACAAAATTCAGGTTTTTGCCGGAATCAGCTTAATACGCAACTGTACAAGACTCAATAAAAATTTATACTAATTGAAAATATCACCGTGGTTATACAAGAGTAATTAAAAAGGCTGACTTGACCCCGTGAGAGGAGAACGTTCTTTAAAACCGGAATTACCACTGTTAGTAACACTGTCCATGTGACCGGCAATATCTTTAAACCACATTGCCGTATGAAGATAATTAGTTTTTGCATTGGTGTTATAATTCAAAAGTTTTTTTCTATATACAACCAATATGGTTATGTATATGAAGAATAGGGAATTAGTTCATTATTTATATATATTTGTACCTCGCTGAACATTGCACTGAGAAAATCGTTTAGAGGGCCAATTTTCTTATCGGCAGATGTTAAATCAGAGCCATCAGTTGCAGTAATTTCGGCATTGTAAGTAGTAAATCAATTTAATCATGACCGTGGACTACAAACTCTATCGGAGCACTATTAGATATTGACGCCACTGCCATATACGGCACTGTTTTATTACCTATAATACTTGCTTGAGCTGGTACACACGCAAATAGACCTGACTCTTATTTCGTACACTTACATCGCATTCTGCTTCGGCTATTAATACTCATACTCATGTAAGGTCTACGAAAACGCCATGTACTTAGGAGTGCCGAAACTTGTCTGCCGGACACAAACATCTATTTTGATCGGTACTTTACCAGCCCAGAGCTATTGAACACTGAAGGAAAAAAGTCATTTCAAGAACTAACAATTCTGCTCTCTCGCTTTCCAAATGTAGGTTTCCCCAAGGACTCAGTGTTTAGTTACAACGCCGTGGATTGTAAAAGTTAAAGATGATGCATATGTTAGTTTGATGGAATTGATGTGCAATCGTTCTGGTATTGTTTCATTTACAGTACATGAGCCACAGCCTTTGGATAGAGTCCATATATACTCAAGGAAAGAGAAGCAGTGTGTCAAAACCAACCCGCCCAACGCCACCAAAGAGTGTAATGACAAAATGGGACTAGTCGATTTGGTAAACCGTCTGATTGTTCATTATCGCTTTTATCAACTAACTAAGAAGTAGACTGTACATTTTCTGGAACATTTCTTGGACTTTGATGTCGATCAGTTGGTTGAAATACAACGATAGTAGTGATGCTCCTGGTGTCAGAGAAACAGATGGGTTGGTCTTCATTACTTTAAGCTCCGGGTAGCTTTATTTGATTTGTGCTATTGAAAATATTGTTAGAGGAAACACTTCATAGGAAGAGGAGACAGGGAATCTCCAAGAAACAAATCAGTGCGCTGCCCTGGAAGAGTCGAGTTCCCATTTCTGACTTAACTCGTCTAATCTAGACTTGCTTAGGCGACGACCCTGCTGAAGGCAGCGGTGGCTCAATGGTTGAGTGGTCACCTCTGCTGCATGGGGCCCTTGGCTCGATTCCTGTTCGTGCAATGTGTGTTTTGTAATAGTCAAACAATTTGTGTGTGAGCTTTCTCGGGGTTCTAACGTTTCTTCGCACGTTTTTCATTTCACGAATTCTCACATCATCATCCTCCTGGCAGGAACCAAAGTTGACTAAAGGCCTTAAATTCAAATTCAAAATTCGATGAAACTCTTGAATGAACCCCGTTGCCGTAGAGAGAATTGGATAAGAAACAAAAGAACTGGATAATATTTATACCATGCAAGATTTATGTCTTTTCTAAAGGACCTTAATTCCACTCTTGTTAAAACTTGTGGAACAAGATAAATGTTTTAGAATTTTCACTTGCATTTAGACGAGTAAGCCAATGTTTCAAAAATAAATCAAAAGGAGAGCAAAGTTTTACTTTTCTGCATGAATTCAATTCAATATTATTTTCGGCTTAGATCGGGATAAGAAATAGAGAAATACGTGGGAAGAAGTGCAGCCCGCACCTTGTTTGAATGTAAAATTTATCCACATATGTGGAAATCAGTATCAAAACTAATTGAGACCAAATGTCCACATGTGTGGACAAATTACAGCAGCACCACCTACACATTAAGGCTGAAATTAACACTGAATTTGTGTTACATATTCTCCAAAGGGTACATCTATTCAGGTTATATATTTGTTTCACAGAGTTTAATATCGGGACTGAAGAGGCTATGCCATGTTATGAAACTTCTATGAAACAGTCTCATGTGAGAATCCCTCAAAAGACCAGAAAGGAAATATAGATCGAAACAACCAGTTAAGTAAAATGTTTAGCTGTTATATTGGGTACTTCAATCTGAAAGTTTCACATCCCTTAAGGTCATCACATAACATCGTATAAGTTAAAACGATCACTGAAATAATAACCGAAATAGACTAGTAAGCATACTCATCTCGTGTTCAAATATATTCAGTTAAAACGTAAAAAGTTACTTATTTTGTCCTGATAGTACCAAAATATTTAGTTCGCGAATGGTAGTAACACACGCTCCCTCTCTGATGCTTCTTGGTGTCAAAATAGTGAACCTGCATAAACACAGTTACTGAATACTAAACAGATTATAATATATGAATATTACAATGTGCAGGTACATGGGACGGTTACAATTCGCAAATGAAATTACTTATTGGTAACTGCAAAGAAGAGCGTAGCTCAACATTTCAAAATCAGAAGTACTATTTGCTTGCGTAGAGACAAACATCGTAAACCCATAATAACAGCCAAAGTTCTTATATATAAACAATAGAAGACAGAACAAAATCAATATAGTCCCAGAAATAGGAATTACCAAAAATCAAGTAAATCAATGCGGATTTGCTCCCAGAAGTGAAAAACAAAAAAGTGCTGTTTGTTTGAACTTTCACAATGTTGAGTCTCCTGGTGAGCAGAAACATACTACATAGCATTTTATAACTCATATTCAGATCATAAGGAGTAGTAAAGTTGCAGTCTTCTCGCTCGACAAGCAGCTAACCTGTCATCGATTCCCTGTTAATCTTAACAATTTTTCGTGAAAAATTTAGCTGTAAAGAAGAACCAACATATTTGGAGATATTTTAATCTTGAATGAGACTGGAGAATTGCGAGGTGTTAAATCATTGGATGTTATATACCTTTCTTTATTTTATATTTCTCTCTCCTTTTTCTGTCATCCTTGTTTTTTAGGGTATTTGTGTTATCCGACAATTTTGTAATTTTTTCTCTTATTCTGGGTATGTGTGTGTGTGAGGGCAGAGCGCGTTTTGTAGCTTCAACGATTTTATTACCATTATTACATTCTTATCTTAGAAATTGTTTTTATTATTACAACTTATAGAACCGAACAAATATTAACACATATATGTTCGAAAAATATCAAATTTGGTAAACCATGTATAATTTATCTAGCCCATTTTCATTCTGGACATATATGCTCAAATTTTTATACATGAATCGTCGTGAAATTACAATATATAAAATAAGGGCAACGCCCTAGCCGAGCTGGTCTACCGGTTCCCGTAAGATCACCGAAGTCAAGCAGTTCTGGGTCTGGTCAGTGTTTGGATGGGTGACCGTTTCAGCACTCCAGATGGTGTTGCCTGTGCGGCGTCCACCCAGCGTCGTGAGGCCAATTGGGGAGCTACCTGAATAAAGAGGTAGCGATCACAGTTGAGGACTTCGGCTCTCCTCTCCCAACACGTCTGGTCAGCGTGGGAGCAGTAGACCACCTCCTCCCTCCGGGAGAGGCCTCATCCTCTAGTGGATTGAATATGGCTGTGTATTATTAGTATATATAAAATAAGTAGGTTATATGTCAAGTAGAAGTAAAATGGGCTAGAGTTTTATATATAGTTTCCAGAATTTGATATTTTTCGAACATATCTGTGTTGATTTTTTTCGTTAACACTAAGTTAAATTCTAATAATCAAAACATTTTCTAAGATAAGAGTATAATAATGGTTATAAAATCGTTGAAAATACAAAACGCACCCTCCCCTCACATAAACGTGCCCAGAAAAAGAGAGAAAGTTGCAAAATTGTCCGATGACACAAAAACACTAAAAGGCAAAAGAATGATAGAAAAAGAGAGAGAAATATAAAAGGAAGACATTTAACATCGAATGATGTAACACCTAGCAATTCCCCAGTCTCTTCTACATATTAGAAATGCCATACATAAATTTATTTCGGCAATAACAAAAATTTTATTTCGTGCAACATTTGAGTTGAACGTTTTAGTTAGTAAAATATGATTAATGCTGAACATAATGGTTGTAATATTTAGCTTCTAATGACCCCTAGCTCATCAAGTGTTTAATGGTTACCTATAGTTGCATTTACTTTCCTGTCCGCTGTGAAAAGAGATCTAAGAAAATACAGTATAAACAATTGCCAACACTAGGAACATCGCTTCTCTATTGTCCTTCCGAGTCCTATACGTAGGTGAATTATGCCTTCATTAATTTATTCTACCAAAACATAAGTTCTTCACTAGAACATTTACGAGTACGTTTAAAGTATTATGCATTAAACTTTACCTTTGAATTTCGATGTGGGTGCAATATTTCAATATACAATCCTTTGGTATCATAATACACATTATAGACCTTGATACGGTAAAGACTAGAAAGATAAAACAATTAATTTTGCTTTAACTGTTACACCTACTTCAATATCGTTGAAATTATCATCAATTGAATATTATTGGGCAGTTGCATTATGAGGCGAAGTATATCTTAAGATCACGATTTATTTAAGAATATATGATAATAAGTACAAAGTATAGAGATACATTTGCAAATCTTATTACTAACATTAAACACTGAAATGTTATGTTTAAACGTGTAACGAATTACGTATTTCCAAACCGTAACCGTAACAGCGGTCTTGTGAGACCAGGAGCAATATTTGATTTTGTAGTGTGGTAGCCCTATTTATCCTAGATTCCTCTACACCTCAGTACCTTCCCCTCTCTACCCTCTTTATAGCAAATCAGTTTATCCGTAGTTTGGGGGTGGCTCGATTGTTAAGGGTTGTTTTTCAAAACACTAATGGTATGACATACCAGACGTTACAGTTCACATTTGTCTCAAGCTGGTCTCTCGTCTCTGTAATATAAACGCTATTTTGACAAGTTTTTAAAAGTTTATAGTTTTTCGTTATTCTAGTTTTACTATAGTTTTAGGAGGCATGTTTTACTGGAGACATCATGGAACAACTAAGTACAAGTACAAAATTATCGATAGACGATTTGTGCTTCTATATCGTATCAATTTGATGTTAGGTGATGCACATCTTATTTTCAGTGGCAGTGAAATAAGAGATACTGTGAACGACTCCGATGCTAACCCGGATTTTGTACTTTCAAAGGAGGATGAACGGAAAGACCAAAGCAATTTGGATGAAAGTGAAGATGAAATTCAAAAAGATAAGGAAATGATACGTGAATTACAAAAAAACACTAAACTACTTATTGATAATAATAACCTTCCTGAGTATAACGTAATGTTCAATTCTGGATGCGCCTTAATTGATCCGCAACGCTAAGTTTATATACGTCTGGTGCCGTTGCCCCAATCCTTTTTATTTTGTAGGTAGAGCAGTATAGCAATAATAAAGATGGACATTTTTATTTTCCCTCCGCCTTTTATTATAAAATACAATGTCAATTAGTTTAAGAAAAATAGTCTCCCGTACAAAACAATTTAAGGTTCGTTTTGCAGATGGACCCAATAATTCATCTTTTTCTTGCTTGTAAAAGCCATGACTTTCGCTTGTTTGAATTATGTATACGCCCTGATAGTTAAATTTAAAAAAAACGTGAGCTAATAATCCACTCTTAAGTTTGTAGCTAGTATAAGAGAAGAGAGGAAATGGGGAATAGCATTGGAATGGATGCCTGATACATCCGCAAGGCTCGAGCAGAAGTTTCGTACTGTATCATGCCCCGATACCCTTGAAGAATGGTATGAGGATCTAGCCAGCCTTAAACTGCTTCATATTAGAAATGTACCACATTTCGAAATATTGGAGAAATCTTTGAAAGCAAGCAAAACCTTGCGAACCAGACTGGTAAGATCTATGAAGCAATTCACTGTTCTACCGAAAGAACGACATGTATTTCCGTGTAGTGCGTAGTTTTCCAAATCGTATAATTTGTATTGCTATGTGTTCCTTCTCTTTGCAGCACAGCAGAGCAATATCTCCTATCA
>JAGDQP010050458.1:0-14238 GCA_022664845.1 Lepisma saccharinum | reverse complement strand
TGACAGTAATTGGAAAGCAAATTTTTAGAATCATTAAATACACATTAATAATCTAATTATTTCGGTTTGTCTCAGTTTTTTTCCGTTTTCTTGCACCCTTAATTTACTCTACTTTTGAGAACAATTTACTGGCTCTCCTACAATTTACCTTTCTACGTGTTGATTTTCTTCAAAATGAAAAAAAATTAAATTGTTGATTCTGAATGTTTTTAATGTACTGTAAAGTTGTACCGTTAGTTACATACAAGAGTTATTTAGTATGCTTTCAGATCCATGTCTTAAAATATAATTTACAATTAATTTGCAACCAAATGCTTCAAAGAATCTTCCTGAGCTCCTTGTTTAGTTTCTAGTGACTTCCATTTTCTAGTTTTTATTGTAATGCCTCTTTTCAAATCATTTGATGAAGCTCGGTTGAACGGAGAAAAACATTATGACAATTCCCTTTTAGCAAAGTTTTTAAGTACGTGTTGATAATTGAGATGTATACCTTGATTAACAGAAAATCCCAACTGAAACATAAAACTACATATATCTGTTATGGAGTGTACGTTAGCTGCAATTAACACACGTTTAGGTTAGGCTAGTCCACAAAATGTAACCTAACTTAATACGGTATATTAGACATTAGCTCTAAGCCAATAAAGTTAAAATTAAATTTTATCTTCAGAATGATTGTATTACTTCATTTATGATATGGGATAATGATTGATATTTTCCCATATCAATATCATATGCAGTACAAATGCTTTCTCGCTAATATGCAACCCACAACTTGCATTTAGACTATCACTTATCCTTAAAATCCTCCAAGAAAGTCTTGCTATATCAGTGAAACCTGTAGAAATATCCAAGTTAGTTTAAACAATACGAATTCGACAGTTGGATAAATAAATTGCTAACATTCAACAATGTACAGTTACAGGATGTCCCTGAAATAATATTACAAACTTCGGGAGGTGATTAATTTAGATCAAAGCAAGAAAAAAGTTCCCTTGATTACATTAAAAACTTCAATAGGGTACTACTTTGAATGTGATTTGCTAGGCCGACTTCGCTTACGGTAGTACTTGTCGAGATATGATCTCATTTCTGAAAATAGTGCCGCAACTTTGAGCGCCTGTAAATCCGAAAATAGGCAGATTTTGTAATTTCTTTGAAGACAATTTTTCTGTTTTTTTTTTGTTTTGATGTGAATAATCAGCTCCCGAAGTTCGCGCCATTATTTCAGGATCACAGTCTGTATACTCAACACAAGGTCTAGCATTCCTTAGATATCAATGCATGACTCATAAAACAAACAACTATTTTATTTCATAACAGTTTATATATATATATATATATATATTTGGAAAGTTCTAGATGGTAACACATGATATTTACAAAATGTAAAAGAACAAATGTGTTTAAAATCTTTCTATTCACTAAAATCTTTCACTAAAACTGTTTATTTTTATACTTGGTTGTAATTTGGAAGCCTCTATATCAATTTTGAATCGCGTTAGATCAATCATTATATTCATATAAGTTTGTTTTGTATTTTTCTTCTTTGGAGCACCTATTTAAATTTCACTTGCATTTTACAAATCTTATTATATTTCTAAAATAAACATCATACGTAAGGAAACTTGGAATCTGAAGAAAGTTTTTCATTTTGGGCTCAGCATCCAATTTAATGAGATCACTTGCTTTTGTTGATATTTTGTTCATGCATTTGATATTCTGCACATGCTTTTGGGATTCTCTACATAGTCCACATAAACTGTTCTTTTATGTATTGTGAGATTCTGTATACAGTCTATAGAGAATGAAGGCTAACACGAGTTTTTTTTCTCTTCCTTTAGGAAAAGTGTGAATGGAGTTGTGAACATCTTAAATGTAGCAAGTTGTGTTATGAGTTCTGCGACCGAGAGCCATGCAATGAACCCTGTAAGAATACACTTACTTGTGGTCATCAATGTGTTGGGTACTGCGGTGAACTATGTCCTCCGTTGTGTAGAATTTGTGACGCTGAGGAATTAACTGAAATACTTTTTGGGTCAGAGGATGAGGAGGGTGCAAGGTATTATTATTATAATAATCGAAAAATATTATTATTATAAGAAGAAGAATATATTTCTTATTATTGGTGTCATAAAATATATAATTTGTACTAAGTTACCAACCAGCTGACATCCAATTCATAGTCCAGAGTTGGATTTGATCTTGCTGACAATATTCACAACTGAAAAGTACCGAAAAAGAAGTGGGTATGTACATTTAAAGAAATGAGTTTGCAGTCGTAAATGGTACTACATAATGGCAGTTAACACTTCAGAAAGTTTCAATGCAAAAAAAACGCAAATAATCACCAAGTTATACAGGTTTTAAGAATATGCAACATGTGGGAGTAAACGGAAGAGTTAGACTTGAAAATGTGTTTTACGAGAAATACACATACCTCCTTCTTTCCCTGTACTCAGCAACTGTAATTACATTTCGTTTTCATAAATATCAACATTATCTTTGGTTAGTACAATTCACTTAACAAAAGAAGCCATTCTTAATAATGACAGACTTAACGAAACGATAATATTCGATCCTGTTTTCCATAAAATTATCCCTAAATCTAAAGATGATAACAGCCTAAAGTAATTAAGTTTCCATCCGTCTCTCACCGAATTTTTATCAAGTCTGAATTTCGTTCAATTTGATAGAAAAACGTACCTATTTTAAAGTTGAAATGGAGGATTTTTTCTGTACGTCAAGCCTCTGTAGATACAGTTACAATTGGGACGGTAACCCAAAGGTTCCGGGTTCGATCCCCGGTGCAGTCATATACTTTTCACTATCTTAGTTTTAGAAAACATTCAATAATTATTAATTTAATTACAGGTTTGTTTATTTGGAAGATTGTGGCCATACAATAGAGGCGGAAGGGCTTCATGGTTGGCTGAATCAATCTGGAGATGGCGACGAGGAAATAGTCATGAAGACGTGTCCAAAATGCAAGACAATTATCAGAAGAAATTTCCGCTATGGGAACGTAATAAAAACATTAATCATTGACATATGTAAAATCAAAACGAAATTTTTTGGAGAAATACAAAACATTGTAGCCAGAGAAGATGAAGTAAAAGTTATCCTGGACAGTATTCCTAATACCGGAGGTAAAGTATTGTTTTCTTTTATTTATTTATTCCGTGATTATACTACTTTTTGTCTGCTCATGCTACATATGCAGTAATTTAAGGGAGAAGAAATCTTGATAAGACAGCTCGATAAGATGCCCTTTAGTATTTTTTGATAAAACAAGAAAAATATCTCAAGATGTATGACTTTTCTACGTGAATGCTGTATTTTGAGCAGGTGTTTGTCTACAGCCATTTATTTATCTAAATAGCTATCTACTTCGTTGTCTGTGAATCCAGAAACGGTAAATATATTGTGTTAACTGGAAAGCTGTAATTCTCTCTTCTTCATCACTGTTATATCAGGATACCTGTTATGCTTGTTTAATTGATACTCATTTTCTAGACAGTTGCTCTTATAAGTGATTTTGTTAACAGCCACGTTTGGTATATAAATTGTTTTAAATTCTATAAATTATTATGTACAGTTCATACGCCATATTTGTTTACATGCAAAGTTCGCATTGGAAATGTCACAGCGTCATGAGTAATGGTACTTCTGAGCTCACACAGAGTACTCAGTTCTCACTTAACGATAGTTTGACTCCTACTTATAGTAGTTTTAACGCAGTGTAGATTTTGCCTTTCAAATATTTTTTGTGTGCATCTGAGGAAGCTGTATAGGATCAAGTGAAATGTTATGTATTGTGAAGATTATTTTAGCCATATTTCCAGATAGACTTCTTTCGTTATTTGTTCAATTTCGAAGATGGCGACATATGGTGTTTGCAAAATGAATTCACGTACAAATACATTGATAATTCTATTTGGAAAAGATAATATGTTCATATGAACTTAATAAGAATATTATCATAATTATTACTTTAGAATGACCCATACTATCAATTCATTGTATCTTTCTCATTTTGACAATTTCTTTCTGGCCATCCTTGTTGGTGGTTTGTTTGATTTTAGATTCTAGTTTCTTCGTCGGCCATTTGAACCTTTGATGATATACCCTTGAAGCTACGTAGCGTTTCTTTGGATTTCGTTGACGAATATTCAGCTAGCCATCAAGTTTGTTTCCTTGTACAGAATACGATCTAAAAAAAACGTCCGAATCATGGAAGAATGCTTTATACAATTCGAAGACATGAATCATTATCTGTACGAGGAATAATGAAAGTTACCGGTACATGTACATGTATGTTTCCAAGTTAATGTGTATGTCACACGTTATATGTAAAGACTAAGTGAAGGAAGATGTCTGTAGTTCAATCTAATCGTGATTTAGTGAGATAATCCCTTCATTATTAAAAGCCAATACGTTATCCCAAAATAAGTCTAGGCCATTTATAGGGAAAGATCAGCTTGAAAGGAAAGTCATAATTGGCTTCACGCATCGCAACGTAACTAGATTTTTAACCGTCTGAAATTGACTTAATGTCTTCTGACAAAGACCAATGAATAGCTAGAGAAACACCACTGACATCTTGAGAAGGGTTCGGATCACAAGTGACAACTGAATTTTGAACTCTTAACACTTTTAAACTGCCTTTATTGAAAAAACAATGGGATGAGAAATTTGTATTAAGTTCCTTCCTATTTCCTGGTTTAACTTCTTTGATCCGAAGTGCGTAAAAGGAAATAAATACGTCAAGGCATGGGAGAAGACAATGAAGATAGGATGGAAAATATAAAAAGGAAACTATTTTCACTGATAATTATAGAAGTTAATTTATTGTAGAATATTACTTTTATCTCTAACCACACGTTTTTCTTAAGTACCCGTTCTTCCAGAAGCAGGCATGAGTAAAAACCTTCATTGTACTTCATAGTACAGTAACTGAAAAACTAATTGCAAGAAACAATGGAAGGTCAGTAGGTGGACCAGCAAACTTACGGGCAATGTAAAGTCAAGATGTACGACAAGAGATGGCAGCACTATCTCTGTATATGTCTAATGTATTTTTATCGTTGCACGAAATTTTATTGCTGCTCCTACAAATCCAAGCCCAGAGAGTTCAAATTTTCATTGAAGAAAGTTCATAACCAATTCAAGAGTTGTTGTTATGGATATAACAATGAAGCACTTTCAACAATGAACAAGAGAGGAAATAAAAAATCGTCACGGATAGAACTCTTGAATTAATTATGAACTTTCTTCCCTGAAAGTTCGAACTCTCTAGGCTTGAATTTGTAGGAGCTGCATTGAAATTTCGTGCAACGATGAAAATATATTAGACATATACGGAGATAGTGCTGCCATCTCTTGTCGTACATCTTGACTTTACATTGCCCTTAAACTAACTACTGTACATAGCTAACATAACACGAAACGCTTAGGATTATATTATAGGCAAATGCATACAATTTAATTGTATATATAGCCCAACGATACACACACATACGCGCGGTATTTTTGTGAAGGAACTACTTCTCCTATGCATCGTTGTTCTTCCGGATCACATAATAGACATAGAGTCATCAATTTCTTCTAATTTCTTTTAAATTATGACATTGTTCAGCTGTAACAGACAGTCCTCTGGAAGAAGGAGCTTGCTCTTCTGCTGACGTCAAAACTAGATTCCTTCTGATTGACTGGACATAGCAAACTTAGCGTAAGAATAGAATATAGACCTATTATTTTGCTCTTTACGTTTCTTAATGTTGTATACAAATACTTAGTGCCGCCATATGTTTTCGTATTCTACTATTAAGTTACGTTGCGTTACAGTAATTATAAAGTAGCATTAAAATATCCCTTTTTCCGAATTTTTCTTACATCAATAATGTCGCGTATTTCCGCCTACTAGAACACAACAGAACAGTTCTTTCAGTAACTTTGCTTCCCAGACGCAGTTAACTGATCAGCAGATGGGGTACTGCGATGAGGAAGGCACAGGGAAGCTACCCTAGTTCCAAGGTACAAGATAGCGTTTTAATTTGTCCCAAGATAAAAGATACCTATGGTAAGCTAGCATAACATAAAATATACTTATGGTAAGCTACAATAACATAAAATATACCTATGGGAAGCTAGCATAACATAAAATATAACTAGGGTAAGCTAGCATAACATAAAATATACCTAGGGTAAGCTAGCATAACATAAAATATACCTATGGTAAGCTAGCATAACATAAAATATACCTAGGGTAAGCTAGCATAACATAAAATATACCTAGGGTAAGCTAGCATAACATAAAATATACCTAGGGTAAGCTAGCATAACATAAAATATACCTAGGGTAAGCTAGCATAACATAAAATATACCTATGGGAAGCTAGCATAACATAAAATATACCTATGGGAAGCTAGCATAACATAAAAAATATACCTATGGGAAGCTAACATAACATAAGATATACCTAGGGTAAGCTAGCATAACAAAATATACCTAGGGTAAGCTAGCATAACATAAAATATACCTAGGGTAAGCTAGCATAACATAAAATATACCTAGGGTAAGCTAGCATAACATAAAATATACCTATGGGAAGCTAGCATAACATAAAATATACCTATGGGAAGTTAGCATAACATAAAATATACCTAGGGTAAGCTAGCATAACATAAAATATACCTACGGTAAGCTAGCATAACATAAAATATACCTAGGGTAAGCTAACATAACACAAAATATACCTATGGGAAGCTAGCATTACATAAAATATACATATGGTAAGCTAGTACAACGTAAGATCGGGATGAATAGAGAAGGTTCAGCGTGCCTTGATAATCTACCAGTTTTAGGTGAAAACTAGTGATGATACTTTTCGATACAAACATATTAAAAGGTTTCTGCAAAATCTTTAGATACTCATCTTCCTCTGAAGATGCGTTAAGATGTAGTACTCAAAAGTGTTAGTTAACTAGATGTTTCCGAAAAACAGTTGAAGACCTAGTGCTAATGAATATAGTACTCACTGCCATTAATTTCATATCTTTACAGGGACGCCATTACTGCTACAAACTAAGAACGAAGTCCGTGACGAGCTAGTTGGTAGAAAAGGAAGAAGGAAACCAATGCACAGTGATACCAGCATTCAAACACTTTATATTCGCAGCAAGATTCTACAAGAAACATACGAGATGATCAAGGATTCATCACCAAAATTATCAAAGGAGCTAAACGCCAGTTTGTGTTTTTATGTAGACAAATTGTTGAAAATTATGGCTACAAGAAAACCGTTCATAAGTCAGCAAGAACTAGATGACTTTAATCAAGAACTGATTCGTTTGGAAAGAATGTCTCAACTCTACACCATCAACAACCGTCCGAATTTCTTAGCATCTATGAGTGATAAACGTGTAAAAGCTTCCTTCACTGAATGCCATGAGTATATATTCAGCATTAAACCATTTTCTAACCAAGAGGCTAGTAGAGTCAACGTTCTGGTTAAAGAGCTGGCAAAACATCTGAAAGCTCCTGGCATAACAGACAAGGAAAGGGAGATGATCGTTCAGGCAATGGGAGGTCCAGGTCAAGGCCGTTGCTTTAAGTGCCCCAATGGTCACTATTATTTTATTGGGGATTGTGGAGGAGCTATGGAAATAGGTCACTGTATTGATTGTAAAGCAGAAGTTGGTGGCGAGCAGCATCGACTTCTCGAAACAAATCGGTTTGGTGGTGAATTGGATGGAAGCGAGAGACCAGCCTGGCCTGGTATGGCTATGTTTCCTCAAGACTGAATAAGTTTCTAAATATACTTAGAAACAAAAAATGGCGAGAACACAATAGTGACGAAATATTTTACAGAAATACATATGGTTGCATTTGCATTACATGGAAATAATATTATGTGTGAATCCCTAAATATATGTTTAAACAGAGATGCAAGTAAAAGTAGTCATGTCAAATGGAATTAATATTGTCCAGGCAAGTAAAAGTAGTCATGTCAAATGGAATTAATATTGTCCAGTTGTTTCAATGAAACCACTGACTAGCATGTTCCCGTGAGTGAAACCTGATTTGTCCCTACTAGCATCAATGTTAGTTATTTATTAATTATATATGCAAAATAATCTCTTGAACAAGGTGGCGACATGACGTAATAAGCAAATACAAACCGGAAAAACGTTCTTAGATGTTTCCCGCTGAGTTTAAATCCGGTTTATTATTTAGAAAATACGATATCCACCATACCAACACAGAAATTAGTTCTCCTTTATTTATTTTCAAATTTCTTCAATAATTTTCGCGTCTTTGAAAGCTCCCAACATTTAATTTTCTCTTATAAAAATTAGTGTTTCCATAGTGTGTCAAATAATTCGACGTTTATTATGCTATAATGATAGTTTAAGACCAATTCAGAAATATTCAGATATTGTTTCTATCTTAAAAGGTTTTACGTGAAAGTGTTTACTATAGAATACAAACATGTCATATTGCGATTGCACAGATAAAACATCTTATTAACAGAATCTAATAACATAGGCGAGACGTTAAGTTAATCTAAGTTACATGAAGATTCCGACATGGACTTTTGTTTTTGGTAATTTACTGATATGTGATCTTATTTTCTTGTTAATGTTATATTTATTTCAATTACTAATAACTCAGTTACAGTTTAGCTAATACAGCTTATAAATAAAAAAAGCCTACTTGCCAAGTTGAAGACTCCTGGAATGAAAATAATTCTTCGCGTTTGATTTCTTTTCACACATGATCACTATTATGACGTCCCAAATGAAGAATTCACTTTGTTTACTTTTGGCCAAATTGAGATAAAGAGTGCTATCAGTTTGAAAGGCCTTTCTAATACACGAAGAGAATAGGTAAATTTATTTGACACACTGTGAAGACACTAATTTTCATCAGATAAAATTAAATGTAGGAAGCTTTTAAATGCGCGATAATTATTGAAGAAATTTGAAAATAAAAAAGAAACACTAATTTCTGTGTCGATATAGTCCGCCTGCTACAAGCGAATTTTTATTATTTAATGTGGAGGCATATGTAATGCTACTTCTGATTTTTTTAAAACGTTCTCCTGTAAAACTTATACAACAGGAAAGTATGTTCTTTTCGTGTGTTTTTCAAATATAATTGAGAAAAACAATTATTTTCACCTAACCGTCCGCATTTAGTGGTTTGTTGTCTATCAACTTTGTATTACTATCATTATATAAAACATATGAAAGTTACTTAAACCAGTAAAAAGCAGTGAATGGAAACAAAAGTTTTCTCTACTTTCTGTACAATCCACTAAACATTATTTACCTTCTATGCACGAGTGCTTTCTTGTTGTCAAATATTTTTGTGCTAATTTTTACAATAAGGTCTGTATAATTTCAAGACTTCCACCTCCAAAGTTCATACGGAATCTGTCCGGCAACAGGCCTAATATATTCTTTTAACGCACAGTACGGCAATGCTTTCTAACAGAACAATTATCCATTATCTATGCAGACAAAAATCAATATCAACAATCAACAGCTTGACATGGTAGCTTATATATGTCAAGATATTGGTTGAATATAAACAATTTCTATGGTGTTCTGATTTTTGGTATGCAGGATTATAAGTGTGCTAAAAACAAAACCAATCGTACTGTAACATTTTTAAGAAAGAATAATGTGACATATAATATAATTTAATCACTTAATTGTACACTGGTACATATTCTTTTAAAATATTGATGATGATCACTGAATAAGTTTGTTTACTAAGCTTTTATACAGTTTTGTAAATGTTATTATACACTTTCACCTATAAGATATATAACTTCGGTACTATTTGAATTATGTAAATATTTTTTAATTGTTTAGTATTATGCGTGTGTAATGAATTAGTATACTTAATCACAATATAATCCTTAACCAACCACCACCTGCACAATCATCATGGTTTGCTTTTAATTGATTCCATTTTCAGTCATTTGGCCTCGTTAATTGAACCAGTTTGAGATTGCATGACGATTTTATAGCCAGATACTTTCTGGTACTAAAACCACATTGTAAAAGGATACCTATGTGAGAAGTACTCAAAAAGTTTTAGTGGAAACAGAAACGGAAAGCTTTGAATATAAGAACAGTGAACTCACCTATGACCTAATTTTATACATAGTTGCTCGGTTGTGCTGTGGATAGTGAAAGATACATACAATTAATAAAGATGATTTCAATGATTACTATTCTAGAGCAGTTATGTAATGATTAAAGTTGCTTTTGTTGTTTCTTATAGGAAATCTACTTCTTCACAATATACAAAAGCTCAATTATTTTTTTTAAAAAATCAAAATATATTCATAAAAGTAGTTTTATCAAATTTTCCCTCATTTAGTGTAATGTGCATAAAACATAGGTGCAATGGGTTTCTAACTAATTTAAATATAGTTGATTCAATGTGACTGCATTTTAAGCATTAGTTTCATTGTTCTTTATAATAAATATTTCAATCTATTATTGATTCTTTAAATTGTAAATATTTTCTAAACCAGGTAACTTAATATGTTTAGATTGTTTTGTGCCTTATGATGTATCAAATAAGAAAAACTTAGTTTCTTACGAGTATAATTAGGAAGGGAAGGAAGGTATTATTAGTAGCGCAGTTTACAAATATGTCAAGTTTAAAGGTACCAAAAAATCTACACTATTCATAAGATGTTTAAGAAATATTTGTTTTACAATTGGACATTAATTTACATTAAATTACCCTAACCCCTTTTTTTATTTATAGATAGACACTGTTTCCTTGATAGTAAGTTATATTTCTATTGATTTCACATGTCTGTGATCAAATTACAGACGGTACACTTCGAGAAGTTACTAATCTGGTAGTTTAAGTTTTCTCTTCAGTGGAAATCTTTGTTTCAAAACAATTGGTGCTTAATATTCGTAATATTTTTCATATGTTTTAGCTTTATCATCGATATGGAACAGCAATTAGTATATAGACTATGATATATGTTCTGTGATGATATTGTATGTCGATGATTTACATACAATGGAACAGTTAGTAGTGTAGAATCTATGTCAGTAGTTGCGATTGTACCTTGGAAGAATATTTGTCTTGGCTGGAATGGCTTACCTCAATGCTAGTGGAATGTTCAATATGTTCTTATTTAAAGTAACGCCTATTTAATTTCATTGTATATAGTGTATGTAACCTGCAACGATATTTAGATACTAACTAGAGTAAATACCCAATAATCTTACATAACCTAATTAATGTGGAGTTTTGCTATCAGTATGTTGCCACCCATAACAGAATTGTAATGTAGTTTGGACCTATGTACTAACTGTTGATAGAATTGGAAACTAACATTATCGTTGTCTGTATTTTCATAAAATAGAATACAAAATCGTAGGATATGATTTGACCTACACACACAAGTCACTAGAAATAAGCGTTTTTCTGTGCGACAACAGAAATCTTCAGTAAAATCTAGCCGTTATTGTGTTGCATAATCGTTACGCACAAAATTATATTGGAGGGAAAATTCTTTAGTGCATAGATATATATAACGTAGAAAAGGAATATAATTCAAAACTATTTTATATACATTTATAACGGATATCGTTTTTGAATTACACACGAAATTGTAAACGTGAAAGACATAAAAGAGACATTTGTGAAAGACATATTAAATTAAGGAATGCCATAGGAATTATACATGTTAACATGTTTGCCTCAAATTTAAGGTAATACACTTAAATCAGAAAGTTAACTTTCTGGAAATCAACGAGACTCACTATTATTCAATACATTATTTTTATGTATGATACGTTTTGTTCAAAAGTGTTTAAAAATGTCACTTAGTTCTACAATCGACCGCTAACCTTCTAGTCAGCGCTAAGTTGAGGCCAAGTCTGATTTCGGCCAATGAGAGTACGCAAAATGAGAGTTGGCTTCAACTTAGCGCTCACTAGAAGGTTAGCAGTCGATTCTAGAACTGACCCTAATTCTCCTAAGAAGCCCCATGTTTTTGTTGAAGTTTGTGTTCAATTGTGTAATGTTTGCGTCTATTAATCACGAAAATGCTTTTCCTTTGCTTTTGGCATTCTCTAAAGACAAATATCAACTTTACTGATTGAAAAATAAACTCGAATAATTTCATGAACAAAAAGGAAAGATTTATAAGTTTTCTTATGACATTATTTTAGCTCAGCTCAGCTAAAATCCTATATGAAAAACATATTCCTAATAAAATATTTGGAACATGTGTTGTGTGTTTTTGTTTAATTAAATCCCAACGATTCTTTCATTATCCTTTCTGCTAACATCGTCAGAGGATTTTGTTTGATATTAATTTACAATTCTTATAAAAGTGTCATACCATTGTTTTAGTCAAATAAAATTGTATCGGTATTTTATATATATGATCAAGTTCTACTCATATATCGGTACCATTCTATTTGATTGCAACAGTGCTATAATGCTTTTTATAGTAAGAATTGTAAATTAACGTCACACAAGATCTCCTGATGACGTTAGTAGCAAGGTGAACGGGAAGTTCGTCGGAACTTAGACAACGAATATCCAGAAAGTTTTATTAATATGTCAGACATTTATTGTGAAAGTCTTAAAAGACGGATTATGTGGCAAAATGTTTATTAACGTATTCTAACCAGTTCTTCGATATATCTGCTAAAATTTTTGTCAGTTTTCTTAAATTCTACGTAGATGACATATAAAAGAAAATGTTTTTGGATTTGTTCTAGTAATCATAGCATTATTAGCTTGAAAAATGAAAGGAAAACTTAAAATATACTTCAGAAAAGAATTTTTTAACATGATTTGGTAATTTTAATTTTTTTAAATTAAACTATGCTTCTTATCAGATAGTAATTAAAATAATTTTTCGATTTATTCCATAGTTTGTTGTTTAACTAGAATATTAACATCTTAATTTGTGAACACATCATTTCTCTTACATTTTAAGTAAAGTCCAAAGCATATAAATATATTAACTTCGATCCAATGCCAACCAATTCCTGCAATGCTTTAATTAATCATTTAAATTGTTTACTCACGTAGTAGGCAGACAGTTCTCCTGAAGAAACTAAAGCAATATTAGTTCAATAAATGATTAATAAACATACATAAGGTCTAACAATATTCAGAGGGATTGTAATAAGGGTCAGTTCTACAATCGACCGCCAAACTTCTAGTCATCGCTAGTGAGGTCAAGTCTGATTTTGGCCAATGAGAGTTGGCCTCAACTTAGCGCTGACTAGAAGTTCAGCGGTTGAATGTAGAACTCACCCTAAGCCTAAGTTTCATCAAAGATGTATGTTTGAGAATGAATGATAACATTTTTAACATCTTCAATAACACAATGAATACATGTACATGTAATTTACACATTACATAGTCTTAACGCTGTACTTCAATCTTCTATAGTGCTTCATTGTGTGATATTCAGAAATCCCATCTAAAAATCTTATACATGTTCTCATTTTCTTGTTTCTAACAATTCTAGATCACTTCTCGTTTAGTTTGTTATCGAAGGTAATGTTAATAAACACATGTAAAATACTTTTATGTATTTCAGAAACTTGACAAGTTTATGTTTTACTGTTTAGTCTTCTCAGTGGGAAGTGACGTTACTAGGAAAAGTTTGTTTATAGAAAGTATTCAAGGTTCAAGTTTTAAACATGTTACTTAAACGTGAGGTGCATCTCAGAAGCACTGAACAACAACCCGCTTAGTTACTAATTTAGCTAAATTTTGCAGATAGAAACCCACACTGTTTCATAAAACGTATGGACTAAAGTAACGGTAAAGGTATAGAGGTTGCCGGGTGAGGATGGATGAATCGACTCCAAACCAGCGCAACAAGCACTACATTTCATTGTAAACCGCGCTGTCGGCATAATGGTCAAAGGAATTGCATATATACTGTACTGTTGTGTTATTTTTATCCTGATGTTTGTTGTAAATAAACGATGGACACATTGCATCAAGATGTTTCAATTTCTCTCCTTATTTAAAGAGTCAGGGACAAAAACAGATAAGTCAAGATGCTACAAAATCCAGAAAACGAAAATTTAATCCTGATATCCAGGGTACTTACACAGCAAAACAAAACTGTTAGTGGAAATTTCTCTTGGTCAACGTACATCCTGAATCGAATAACGCCACCAACTCGTTTACACCAGAAAATTGATTTACCTGTT
>JAGDQP010050457.1:0-14239 GCA_022664845.1 Lepisma saccharinum | reverse complement strand
CAAAAGGTGAAAGAGAAAGGGGATCAGGGAAGAGAAAGAAAATCAACTGTAAAGAAAATAAGAGGATACTAATGGAGAAAGTGAAAGGAAACAAGAGTTGAGCGATTAGGAAAGATTAAGGTAAAGTGAAAGAGGAAAACCATGACCTTGAAAAGAGAAGGCAGAATTAAAAGGTTTTAAAGACGCATACAAGAGATGCCCATCCCAAATGATAGCATGAATGCTGAAAAAAGACATTATTATAGAGCGAGCATTTGGTTTTCTGAAGCTATATATTTTAGCCTTGACTCACTGCTAAATTTTATTGTAAAATAAATGTAAGATTTCTTTACAGTGTCGTTTGATTAATAGATTGTCATGTGCACTCATTCACGAATATTATTTAGCGCATTTACACTATAAGTAGTGACAGTAGAATTTCACGACTTGTGATATTTCTAAACACTTAAGTAATCACATAGTGTAGAAAAATAGTTATCAACATTTTGTAAAAATGTTTTTTTTTTAACTAAAAAAATACTCGCAAAATTTGGACATTTTGCATGCATCCACGAATTCTGAGCTCTATTCAAGAAATCATACAATAATTATTATTCATTCATTTACAAAAATAATAATAGTTAATCAATGAAATAAATATAGGGGAGACCAGCCCAAAATGGCATAGTGACTGTTTTCGAAAAGTGTTTGGTTAGAAACACGCAGTATTTGGTGTAAATAAGAGTTTGAGCTAGCAACACTAGTGAGTGAAAATGGCGACGTTGTAGGTGGAACGGAGTACGAGCTGGCAGCGAAAAAGTTATTTTGGTGGGTAAAACTTTTATTTTAGTCTGCTTTTTATGATGAATCATTTTACAACACGAGCAAGTACATACATTTAAACATATCAATTGTAACGTTGGTTCAATTAAAGGTAGTTTAAGCGTAGAAACTTCAAGGTTAAGCTTTCATATAATGTGCAGCCCCCTCTTGTTTTTGTGCCTACGCGTCAGGGCAAAATGGCACTGTAAATATTGTGCTATGCTATTTTGCCCTGGTTTAATATGTCTAAGTTCTGAAGCGTTTAAAGCAGTTGTCTTCAAATACATTTACTGTAAATCATACAACACGATGAAGATCAAGAAGAACTATGAAATGTAGGATCTTTACTGATCTTGATGGTGACGAGTGACGAGTCTAGCGCCTTAGCCGAGGTTTTGGAAACGGCTGAAGATGATGGTGATGAACCATGTATCTATTGTAATGAACTTTAGAGTAAGTTTGAACCTGAAGAACATTGGTTGCAATGTCAGCTTTGTTTCAACTGGGTGCTGGATTCTCTCCGGGCCAAGCTCTTCGTGTGTGAAGTCTGTGAACATTGAACTACTCCATTTCCAGTTTTTAGTTTGTGTGTTTCCTTGAATATTCCATGAAACATATTTTTTCTTATAGTATTTCCATGTTCCTTTTTATGAACATATGTGGAATGCGAATCGAAGCCAATTCCGATTACGACTCGAAAAGAACTTGGCTACATAACCTTACATTAAAAAGCTATGCACATGCTAGTCTAGGCTTAGTGAGTTTTATTTTTAAAATTCTGTTTTATCAAGGTAGCCTATCTTGTGATTGTTGTAATATGAGAAGTTTATTTTCAGAAGAGAACTTCTCCAGTTTGGGCACTCAGTGAGAATATGGGAGTTTTCTGCTTCATTTGTCAAACGCCTATTGATATATGCAAGAGTTTCTTTTGAAAAAGTTTGTTATTACAAACCTTAACAAACCTTTTTCAAAGGAAACTATTGTGTATAAATTGAAAGGCGTCTGAGAAATGAACCAAAAAACGCCAGTACGCTCACTGAGTGCCCAAACTGGAGAAGTTCCCTTTTGAAAATAAACTTCTCAATTGTATATGTAGTTTTAAGTGGTTTTGCAAATAAAGTTTAGGTCTATAACATGTCAATACTCAAAGAATATTCCAAAGAAGCATTAAAAAAAAGCTTACACCATTTTCTGAGGAAATATTCGAACATAAAATCAATGTATGCCATTTTGGGCTGGTCTCCCCCTATACTTTATTTTCAAAAACCTATTATCGGCCTCGCGTACCATGGAGAACGTTAGAAGGTAGTACACAGAACCCTTCTTAGATGGCAACAAATTTGCGATTCTGGTTTCAAATGCGGACTGTAAGAGGTTTCTTAAAACGTTTTTCTGTGTGCTATCCAAAAAATCGAAAGAATCTGAACATAACAAATTTGGAACTGCTTACATCATATGTCTATGAAAATTCAACTGAATGATTGAGAAATAAATTTCTTCATAGTTGTACACATGAAGTGCTTATTAAAATATTTATGCTTGTTTTTTATGTGGAAGAGTGGGTGAATATCAGGAGTAAACAAATATATAATTAACTGTATTAGTAGATGGTCTTATTCAAAAGAAATGCACTTTATCGAAGTTTTCAGCAGCATGTGTTAGTGAAAGGTTTAAGTGTACAGTTTGAAACGTCATTTACAACAATTATTTAGTACTTTTAGGGACTCAAGAAATCTAGCCTTGTACGCAAGTAATTTTACCTTGTACTCACAATTTTTTAACACTGGAACTCAAGAAATTTAAACACTTTTACATAATAAATTTTTATGTTCCTAATTATAAGGATGGGATTATGTTAAATATGGAACTTACCTGTTACTATTGTACAAAAGTTTTCCTTTCTTAAGTTTGAACATAGGCTTATCTAACACACGTTCAAAAACCTTCCAATCTTTGGCATTTCGGAAATGTATCTGCGAAATAAAGTAGATACGTTACAGAGCGAAAAACGACCTTCAGAGCTTTTATATGTTTTTTATTGGACAAAGTTCGCGTAAAATTAAGAATGAAGAAATTGTGCAAAGATATATTTACTGTTAAGTTTGAAAAGATTCCAATGCAAAGGGAGCAAAATATAGTAAAAGCTTCTTGATACACTAAGTTTCTGTCTGAAAATAACATTTTCATGACACTAAGCAATACCTAAGCCATTCCAGGTAAATATGACAACCAGCTAGTTTTACCTGTAGGGCCAGGAATTGAATCAGTCATTGTTAAAAGGGGATACGTATGTGCCATTAAAAATATATAACACATATCCCCTTTTTACAATGACCGATTCAATTTTACTTCTCTGTTTTTATTTTTAAAGTGGGTGGTAGTTACAACTCCTTACCGACTGACCAATATTTTATTGGACTCAGAAAGCGAGATAAGTTTATTGGTTTACAGCTCTGTAACATAGTCTAAAGAGAGAAAATTGCGTTCGTAAAGGTTGCAGAGATTCTTCGCATTACAAACTAACTTAGCTATCTCTTAATTTCAGGGATAGCTTTGATTGACTTCGCCCGTTAGAGCTCTGTTTGACAGAAACACTTCAGAAGAAGAATTTCGAAGGTGTTACCCTAATATATCCTACGTAAGCGTTATGTATCAAAACCTTTATGGATTGTATCGTAAGTTCTTAGCGTTACCCTTAAAAAAGTGATTTTTCGTCAAGACCAACAGTAGCAAAATTCTCTTTATGATATAGTAACCTACTCGTATTCTCGTAATCTACCAATACAATATCTATATGCTGTAGGCTAATCGAGGTTATTGCTGCAGATTACATTCTGTTGAAATATGGCATATAAAACAGAATAATATCCGACACTTCCGCTACCAAAGATACAACGAACAATTTGCGCGTTTACAAAGACACTTTTCGAGATTCTACGTCTCAGATATGGGCTTCGCGCTTCAGGTAGTTGCAGTGTGGACCTGAGCGACATTCCGAAACCCAGAAAATCAGTCGTAAACTACATAACGAGATGAACTGTAGTGTCAAGATAATCACTAGACATTTGTGTATGACGGGGGAAGGTGTAAAAAAGTTCGTAACGTTGATATACCACAGTGTGAGTGTGGAGAACAAGCCAAATCGAAAGAAATGCAGCACTGAAAGTCTTTGATGATAAGTTTAAAACTATCTGCCATACTAGCTGGATCTCGATCCACTCTCTTTCAGGTTCTCTACAATAATCTGGGAAGTACCGGTACTTCATTTGAAAACGTCGAAGTATTTTATAATTGTCTTCCCAACTTCTTTGTCTAGAAACCAGCTCCGTTCTACTGTAGAGGGATCAAAACGTTACTTGAGCGTTCGGAAAAGTTTCTGAAATAGTAAACCAGAATGCGTAGTACCTCGATATGTAGCAAGTACTTTTTGATTGAGAAGAAACTAGCTAAAAAGAAACGTACGAACTTAGAGGTTATAATCCAATCTGAATCTGAAAGGAAGAAAGGTAATATTGTAGGCAAAAGTAACCGGACTAAAAGGAGCCGTGAACATGGTAGAAAGCATGAAGGGTATCCCAAAACCATGTTTATGTCTTTTTTACATTCTTTTCTTTAGTTCGCAGTGGTTCGTGGTGCCCTCAAATCTTGCAACGTTAATTTCACTCATTTCCCGACGTCATACAATGATGAAATTTTGCAGAGCGACGTAAGTCGGATGACAATACAATATTCCATTGTTACTTTCATATATTTCTTTACATTTATATATTTTAAAAGTATATTTTCTTTTTTCTTTTTAATACAGACTTCTTTATCCTAAAATAAGTACTAGCTTGCAACGATATTGAGTTGTGACTGGTTGCAGAATACTTTAGGACACACGAACACGAAAATAACTAAAAAAAAAGTAATTAAAAAAACTTTTTAAAGACATACTTTCCTTAAACCATTCATACTAAAAGTAAAATATAATTTTGTTGATGCATGACTAAAAGGAAAAGCATAGGGCGTGCCAATTCAAGAATTTATAAAGTGACTGTATATGAGAGAGCGCCCCATGTTTTTCTTTTTAGCCATGCATAAACAAAATTAATTTTTAGTTTTTACTACGAATAGTTTAAGAAAAGTATGTCTTTAAAGAGTTTTTTAAAATTATTTTTATTGCTAATACCACAAAGCAAATAAACGGGAAATTTAACTGAATAAAATATAATGGAAATATGCCGGATATATCTTCCACAACGATCCCATACACATACATTTACATTTACCATCATTAAATGAGGAATATTTCCTTTTCTAAATCCATAAATTATTGAAATTGCAAGTTTTCATTTTAATTACTTCCTCACACATAAAAGATGTACACATAAAATACGTACTAGACAAACTCATTTTCAATGCACTCACATTATTATACAGGGTAGTTCTCGAAATCCGCAACAAAGCCATAACTCAGCTCCAAATGCACGAAAATCTTTGAAACGGAAAATGTTATTACCAAATTGCATGTGCGGAATCACGTAGTGATGCTTCTGAAATCAGGAGCGTCTCGGGAATCCTTCTACGGGAAAACATCTTAAAAATTTAATTTTGAACAACTTTTCCGTAACTCATACCGTTTGACAGCTAGAACACATAATTGATAGTCAAAATTAACATGGACTACAGAATTTTCGCGATCTTTCGGATGCTGTAACTCAAAGGGAATAGTAATTAGAGGTTCCAAACTAAATTGAAATAAGGTAAGGGGCCCGAATATGACCCACCTTAACTTTGGTAATGTTTTTCACTAAGAAAAAGTATTTATTCGTGCGAATCGACCAAACCATCAAGCTGGGAGACTATTTGTTCAAATGAAAAACAAAAGTTTGCTTCCTAGAAATGACGCATAACAATGTAATAAATCGAAAACTAAAATGTTGGCAGTGGGCCATATTAGGAACATGGTGTTCCCAATATGGCCTGCTATAGAAAACAGGCGCGTATGGCAAAAATGATGTGTAACGTTTCTGTATTACTCATATATGCTACATACAGAGAGATATACATTTCAACCATACATAATGTATATGACAGTGAAAAAAACAAGAAATTGTATTAATACAAAAGACCAAAATTTGTAAAAAAAACAAGTGAACATACATGAAGACGAAATATGAATAAATAAGAAAAAGTGTAACACAAACGAAGAAGTTTAGAACGCCACGTTTCACATGAGGGAGAAAGAAATGGTTCGTGATCTTTAGCGGTGATTCCAACACATTCTTCATGAACGTATTTTCGCTAAGACACGCAAAGAGCATGTTTGCAACCCTGTCTTCCTGACAAAGGTAACAAAACCAAGATTCGCAAGACTTGGAGCAACTCAGTGTCGGTTCTTCAGGACTAAGAAAAGCAGTTGCAGAAATTCTTATTGATTTAAACGTGATTATACTTGTTTTGTTTTGGTTTTAATCTTCTTATTTTTTGTATTGAAATATATAGCTTCCTTATTGCCTGGCATAATCTTCGTTTTAATTACTAAATATTATGATGATGAGCGTTAAGTACAAACAATTCAAATACCCAATGCTTTCATTTTAAACAGTTATGCATTTTGCCCAATATGACGGTGGGTCGTATTGTGCACTATTGACCTCTTTGCTTTTTCTGGCGCCTGCTAGTTACACAATGCAATGCATTGCGTCACACACATTTTATGATCACGTATACTCGCATAGTTATATTATACATGCATTATACTGATTAGGTTTTCAACTATAGATACTGAAACGACACATTACTTACTATGCTCAAACAACAGCAACAATTTTTTGCTCAATATTCCACTTCAACTGGAACTGATGCCGTTCACGCTAATCGCAAACAAATAAGTCACGGGAAAATGCTTTCTTTTGTCATGAGGATATAATTTATTGTGAGATTTAGTATAGCAACTACGGATAGCTGCAGAGATCTGAGGGGTGGGCCATATTGGGGACCCGGGCCATAATCGGTACACTTACCTTACTACAAAATCTACCTGGTAAGTTAACTCTTGATCTACTAATTAACTCCTGTACTTGCCAAATGTTACGAGATATTAAACAATGTTTCAATTTCATATTTCTCTCAAAGAAAGCAAAATCAACCTTTGTTTCTATTTACAACATTGAAGTTGCTCCCCAGTAACAGTATTCCCGAGATGCCCCTGTTTTCGAAAATTTCACTGGTTTTTTTTTTCACATATCCCATAGAGTATTTCACTTTAGTTTGGAACCTTTATTTACTATTCCCTTTGACTTACAGTATCCGAAAGATCCCGAAAACTCTGTACTACATGTTAATTTTGACTATCAAATGTGTTCCAGCTGCCAAATGGTATGAGTTATGGAAAAGTGATTTATCTAAAAGTTATTCAAAATTTAGCGCTTGTTTCAATGGGAGCAAAATCGACCCTTGTTGCTAAATTGTTAAGTTGTCCCCCCGTAGATTCCCGAAAAGCCCCTGATTTCAGAAGCATAACCACGTGATTCCGCACATGCACTTTGGTATAAACAATTTTGCTTCAAAGATTTCTGTGCGCTAACAATAAGATCTAAGTTATGGGCCTGTTACGGTCAGCGACGGGGAATTCGATCTATCTCTTCTGTTATATAAAAGGCGATAAAGTCAAAGAACGAGTTTTATACATTTTCATGATATTGTGCCGTGGTTTACTTCATACATTTTAAATTCTGGATCTAACAATGAAATTTAGTTATGTAAACTCTTCTGGAGGAGTGCTAGTCTCATACGTCATTTACATTGTACCTACTTCGATAGTTCTTATACTTCCATAATTGAATAACGGAAGATGTTTGCATAAAATATGCATCCTTACCTTCATTATGCATTCTCTATGCAAGTCATACTTACGTCGGGTTGCCAGAATTTTGAAAATTCGTCTGCTGTCAGGAGAAGATTATTCTCAAATGACAAAAGTCTGCAGTCGTACCAAGTAATTCTCATGAAGAATGTTAAGCTCATATCCTTAAAATAAAAAGTAATAAACTTACTTAGATAGTTCTTAAGCTGTCAGAAACCAACTCCACAACTCATCATAAATAAAGGTGCAAATAGACGTCAGATACCAGAATGAAAAACAGCAAAATGCTGGATCAGAAATGGTACTGTAACTACGTAAGCAAGATGCAAACTAATTTATTTTGTAGGAAATTCTAAATGTAATTCTAAGAACAGGAATGCACAAAATAGAAATTCGTAGAAAAAAAAATTGAAATTATTACGAGATATCTCGGGTTAATATATTAGTCAATCTTTCAAAACTAGTATACTCGTGTTGACATGTTTAAAGGCAACAAATTGCCAAACAGGTATTAATTAGAGATGTATTGCGATTTTTTTCTTTCATAACCAGTATACTTTAGTTTAAATACTGAAATATATTCCCATTTTGCAATGTGGTTTTATACAATTAGATAATATAGGTAATTTGTATAGACCACCTGGAATCGATTCAGTCGAGATCTTCTATAATCAAAGCAAGACGCCGTACTAGGCGACAAAATGCTTCTCTGTATCGCCTTTCATTCTGGCTGGACTTTAGATCCTCCCTCGGATAGCTGAAAACTGTAAAAGCTAGGTTAGGTGGGCAAAAGTTTAGTTAATTACTTTAAATAAAATTTAACTAGGTTTAATGATTACATTCTTTCGGAACCGAATCAAAAATAAACTGTTCAAGATAAATTGTATGATTCTAACTCAAGGGGATCTAAAGCCCATCTCTATTATTTATTTCTAATTGTGTGCTTCAAAACTTCTAATAAAGACCACTTACTAAATCAGTTTCCCTTACTTCTGTTACGCAACCAATAGCAACATCTACTGTCACTCTAACAGGTTTACCTGAAAAACGAAATAAACAAGAAAACAGCGTTTAAGTCAAATTATAATTTAAATATTTTGTGATCTTATATAAGTGCACTTTAGCAATACATGAACAGGATTCTCCGATACATGATTTCTGAGTAAACGATAAAAACATCACGATTATTTGTTAGTTTCCGTTACAGAAAGCTCTTGCGTATAATAAAACGTTAAAACGTTAAAAATTTGTGGAAAAAATATTGCTCGCTGAAATGGCCAAGAAACGAACTCGAATCTCCCAATGAACCAGCTGGGAGGCAGCTGGATTGTTCCGTTCGTAATGTCCGGTAAGTGGAAGATCCGGGTTAGATTTATCGTCACTTCGGCAAATTTTTCAACATTGTGATAATTTTCTTTTCCATTTCTGTATATTAATTCCAAAATTGGGGTTTCTTTGCTGACAGAAAACTAAATTAATCAAAATGTACTAACGATGTAATGTGCATTATTTAATCTTAAGATTGGCTTCCGTTATGTGAAAATATGTAAAATAGAGTTCTATTTTAATGTACCTTACTGCATATAATAAAGAGATGAATTTAAAACGCATAATATGATACACAATAAATGTTTGCAATTGCTGGATTAAGTAAAATAATGCAGATATCTTTACAATGTGGTTTACTTAATTTCATGTATTCATTTTTCGCTGTCTTTTATAACATTCTAGTAGGATATTTACGTGAGAAAGTAAACTTCACACTGTTGTTCTGTGAATGACAAAAGAGAGAAAACTCTCATACATTGTTGCCAGTTGTGGCGAAGTTCGTAACAGAAATGAACTCATTCGAAGTTCAGTTTCTTATCCTTCATAGTAATTTTGGAGTTCAGGTCAAAGTTTTGAACTGGAAAAGTTATGCATTACATTCAAGTTCCTAGATAAAATAAATTTATTTACCTTCCAGCAGGCAAAACGCGCTTATGACGTTCAAGTTCTTAAGGAAAAAATGGGAATTTATCCACATACCAGCAAAAAAGGAAAATAAGTTAGCGCTGTGATTCTAGCAACAATCGCGAAACTTACAGTCTCTTGATAGCATCTCAGACCGACACACATTCTTTTTAGAAAATAAGTTGGCAACACTGACAGATATAGGGTTTAGAGTCGAGAATACTCACTGTATTTTTCTATTGGGTGGAATAATGTCTATGCCAAGTTTAGTGCTGCTACAATTAACATATGAAAGGAATTTGAAGAATTGAATATTAGAAGACATGGGCTGGCAACACTATATTCTAGGATGCTCGAGAATGTAGACACCCCAATATTTTTATGTTGGGACTAGTAAGTTTATGTCAATTTTGCTACAGATATGTCTAATGGAATGGAAAGAATTTGAACAATTGATTTTCTAAATGTGGTTTGGCAATACTAACCATATGCACTAATCAAGTCAGTTACGACGGCTTCGATTTAGTCACATGAACGGAACGTGAACACTTCTACACGATTTTCACGTTTATTTAAACGTCACACTTTTCAGAGTGTATGATTATAAGTTAATGGTGGTCTGTCACATCTCATAACATTGCTTTTTAACGCTTACGAAAATATTTTATATACTCAACCATCCGCCAAAATGAAATTTATAAACACTCGCGCAGAATAAGTGTTTCCACATCACAGAGAAAAGGAAGGATTCTGTTTATATCAGTTCCTCCTAAATGGGAACGTTCCCCTTTAAAAGGAACACGAATCTGTTCACGCTTTCTTGGCTTTTCAAAAAGGAACTTGTTCCAATGGGGGAAAGTTTCTCAAAAATAAATTCGTTCCTTGGAAAGCGTTCCTATGAATTTGTTCCTTTTCACGTGCGATTCTTGCTTTCTGTTTACGTTCTAATAAATTGCACAAACAATTGATTAACCAAAGCATATGAAAACAAGTTGCTTGTTGCATTCTACGGGTAATTTAGTAGCAGTTAAAATATTTAAAATAATTTTATCTCTTACGGACTAATAAACAATCTAATGAATAGTATATTTTCATTGTAAATATTTTTAAAATGATAAAATGATTTAGGCCTCAGTAGCAAATGCCTTTTGCAACCGCTCTGTCCGTCTGTCAACAACTTTCAGCTCAGGAAGTATTACGGCTATGAAGGTGGTTGAGGTGTTATTAGAAAGGTCTTAGCGAGACGAGTTCAAACCTACATATATAATCTAGATCACAGAGGCAAGCCCGGGATACGGAGGAGAAATTTTCAACGTAGAAACTACTAGGGTTAGAAAGGTGTTTCAGGTGTCGTTGGAAATGTCTCGGCGAGATTAGTTTAATCCCTTATAAAACACCAGACTATACGGCAGAATCCCAAGATACGAGCAATTTTTGAATCAATATCGTCTAGGAAGGTGTATGAGGTGGCATTGGATATGTTTCGCCACAATGTTTCCAACAAATAAGATGCTCGCTGCTGAAACCTTGCGGTATCATATATGCACAGTTTCCCGACTTTATAATTTTAATATTATTTAATATTATTAATATTATTTTGAAGTGGAGTTATTCCAAAACCTTATTTCAAATTTTCATGTTTCCATTTTGATGAAAAGCGGTGCTTAATGTCATCTCTGTGTCTGATTATACAATGTACGAAATAGTTCATTTATTTCACAAACAATCCGTTTCATTCGTACCACAGGCGAAATATTTTTGGGGAGGTAAATGCTAGTATCATGTTAAGACCACAGGAAAAGAATATGCTTTGTTCATTTTTGGTCAAATTGGGACAGGAGTGCCACCTGTTAGCTGTCTGAAGTGTTTTGTTTTTAGCACATTATCATGCAAGAAAAGAATCTGCTTAATAGTCTATTAAAAGCAAATCTTTATTTGTTAAGGTACAAGTAATGATGATTATGGAGTTTCAAAACGCTCTTCTATAACATCAATAAAATGGACAAAGTACATATTTTACCACGTGCTTATTAACACGCTTTCTTGTCTGTCTGTTCGGTACAAATTTTGCAATCGATTTTAAACTAGCTTCCCGATGAGCTAGAGATTTGAAACTTTAAACATAGCTCAGAACTGGATTACAATGCAATATGAACTTATGATATTTTGAAAAAGTCGCCATCTTGGATCCAAAAACCATTGTTGTATATAATATACAGCCTAAACTGCTAGAGCAATAAACGAAATTTGGTTTAAAAGTACACTATTACTAATAGGTTTCGAAAATATTACCAAACGTTTCCAAAGACGCCATCTTGGATACAAAGTGGGGGACACAAAAATTCATTTTTCACACCGTTTCAGCTAGAGAAATTAAATTTGGTATGAAGGTACATGGCCACTTGGAGGTCAAGAAAATATTGCAAAATGTTGGGAAAGTCGCCATCTTGGATCCAAAATGACCGCCAAGTCCATTGTTGTATAGAATACAGCCTAAATCAAAGGGGCTAGCGAAGGGAAATTTCGTATGAAGGTACATTATTGCTAGTAGGTTACGTTAATATTACCAAATTTCTCCAAGACGCCATCTTGGATCCAACATGACGGACACAAACATTCATTTTCCACACCGTCTAAGCTAGAGATACGACATTTGGCATAAAGGTGTTTCATAACAAGTAGTTTAGGAAAATATTACAACATTTTGAAAAAGTCGGCATCTTGGATTCAAAATGGCCGCCCAAATATTTTCCATTCCGTTCGAGGTAGAGAAATGAAATTTTAAATGAAGGTGTACCATCACGAGTAAGTCACAACAATATAATAAAACGTTAAAGAAATCGCCATATTTAATCCAAAATGACTGCCAAAATCATTTTTCAAACCAGTGAATCTAGAGAAACGAAATTCAGTATAAAGGTGTCTGACCAAGAGCTGCTTACAAAAATTTGGGAAATCCTCCCATATGGGAGCGCAGGCCCCCAGTTTGGGGACATATTTGTACCATGGAGGCGCAGTCCACCAGAAAGTCTGATTACGATAAAGGGGGGCACAGCCCCTCATAAAAAAACAAGTTGGGAGCGCAGAGGTTTGGAGATTTCACAAACGAACCAAGTACAATTTTGCAAAACTTACTGAACCATTTTCAGAGGGATACGACTGACGTTGTCTGTCTAATTTGTTACTAAAGATAACACTTAGGTTGACCACTACGCACCTGAGTAAAACCAGTAGTAAAAACAATGGGATCATGGAAATTCTTTGACACGAAAACAAAGCAAAATCAGGTTTCTCACAGAATGAATTTTAATTATATTTATGGTCTTTAGACATTTAAGGCTCGGGCCAAGATAGGGGAGGGAAATGATTTGGGAAGGTGTCAGCCAGGGTTTATGTTTAAGGTACCATCCCGGCATTTGCTTTTTATCTAATCTAATTAATCAAGGCAATGCACGGACCTATATAACTTTAAAATGCTGTAAATCGCTACATTTAAGTATGAATTGCTATTTCATTCACGGGGTTTAGCCCTGCCGAATTTCCATTTCTTCATCAAGCTTAAAAAAAGCATTTGCTTTTGACAAACGATTTTATTCTGAAGAAGGACCGATAGCTATACAGTAAACATCTGAGAAATGTATTCCAAGAATGACATAGACATACATACTACAACATCTCTGGAAAAAGTGTATGGAAGTGAGGAAACAATATTAGCACGTTATTACATTTTAAAGAAAAATCGTACATTGTTATTTACAGGCTACAATGTTTCAAGTGACTATTGTGAAAAATAAAATAGAACTGCGAATCTTTAGACCCGCGGTATGCAAAGCAAATGTCTGTGGCAATATTCGTTTAATTGTGATGAAAGTGATGCTTAATATAATACGTCTTAATCTGTATAAAAATGTACCCTTTGCAGAGCCATCTCTTAGCATGCTTATGAACTATATGTTGCGTGCAAGCAGATCGCGTCCACTTAACTTAATTACCCGATACTCGGGTATTTGTCATAACGTTAAGATAAATCTGACAGTTAAGTGGTTGAAAGAACGTCCAACCTGATTTTTTAACCTAACCTAACCACTGACAGTGAATTTTGTAGAACTTGAAAATGCGTGTATATATATAATCATATTCAGCCGTTTTCTATCCACTGCTGAATGAAGGCCTCCCCCTTTTCTTTCCACATATCTCGGTCTCCATGTATCTCCTGAAAAACGCTTGTTTTCATATACCCATCTTGCATTCGGACGTCGTCTCGGTCATTTCTTTCTCTAGGAATCCACTGTAGTACATTTGTCGTCCACCTTCCATCTGTTCGTCTAGTTATGTGACCGGCCCATCTCCACTTCATCTTCTTCGCAGTCTTGATTACATCCTCTACCTTTGTTTGTGCGCGAATCCATTCATTTGTCTTCCTGTCCCTCCTGATTATTCATAGCATTCATCTCTCCATTGCTCTTTGTGTGACTTTCAATCTTTGAGTCGTTTGCGCATTCAATGTTCAAGTTTCGCAGCCGTACATCATCACGTGTAAGACACATTGATTATAAACTTTATGCTTCAGACACATTGGAAGTTTGCTTTTGAAAATAAAATGTAGTCTTCCAAACGAACTCCACGCCATTTTAC
>JAGDQP010050455.1:0-11098 GCA_022664845.1 Lepisma saccharinum | reverse complement strand
AAAAATTACCACCAGGTAAGTTTATTAGATATTAATTTGCTGATTTAGATTTATTATAATAGAGAAATCTAAATTTACTTTGTATACAAGTATTAATGATTACTATTATTATTGCTATTACTCAGTGCATTAATAATAAATTGAGCAACTAACGAGACGGCGGAAATGAAATGGAATAACACGTTCGCAAAGCAGACGATGCCGTGCGCGCGAATTACTCTACCTGCCACGTGACGTCACAGAGGCACCGACCAATGACATTTCAGAACGCGTATCTGGTGCCCGCTGGTGCGTAGTTCCGAGATCGAATTTTGGGACTACCACACATTAACTTCATGTTCTATCAAGGAAACAGTGTTCTTATAACAAGAGGATGGTTCCTTGGCCATACTTAGAAGAGCATTGTAGTGGCATCAGTTACATACCTGGTACAATCATCATTCTGGTGTCTGCGTATAAATTCCGTGAAGAAGTTTGTGTTTCCAGAAGTCATTCAATCTTTAGGTTTGCAGATCTATCAATGAGGCAAAATTATAGAGGACTGTAAATACTGTGCCTGTTTATAATTATGGAAGACGTGTAGACCGGTACTTGTTGTCATCAATCCTTCTGGACTGTGAAATGTTCATCAATGCATAATATAATTTCCCGTTAATAATATCTTAGTGTAGATGAATAAATAGCTAATTAAGTTCTCATCTGAGGAATCACTTATTACACATTGAAGTAATTAGGAAATAAGAAAATATATATTAATTTTTCAAACGAATTTATTATTTATTTAAATATGTTTGAACAACGGTCAATAATTAAAATTTACAAAGTTCCTGGAGCAGGGGCTACATTGAGATGAGTGCTGCCAACGATGTGACCTGGGAGAGGAGCAACATGGGTGTTACCTCGAGTCTGAGCCACGTAACTAAAAAGAGAAAAAGAAAAGAAAAACACAATTAGAAACATATAATAAATCTTCTTACGTTGATCCTGTGTAATATATTTAGCAAATAGCGAACTTGTGTTCTGTTACAACATTTGTAGCTCTCTGTCAGTTAGTTGGATTATATTACTACAAATATTAGTGGAAGACACAAGTGGCGGCTTTTGTATATGTTTGCTCGTTTGTGCAAACTCACTTTGCATATTTTTATTCTTGAAATGTGTCGAAAACCATCTTGTTTCTTATCCTTATAATTTTAACCCAGTGAACGCTCACTTAATCATTAGACCCAAACCAAAAGTCACACACACACAGAAAGAGAGAGAGAGAGAGAGTAGGTACTGTGTGGTTCTGTCCGTCTTCGGCAACAACATCTCGCTTGTTAAGCTTTCTTTCCTTAGTTTGCCAACCGAGAATGCTGAGGGGGGAAATTAAACTTTTAGCCATCTCAGGGAGTGCAGGAGCCTACGGGGAAGATCGTTGCCTCCATAAGACTTACGTTTGCTCACTTTGTGCAAATGAAGTGTCGTCTGCTTTGCACTCGATAGGCGGGCGGTTTTCCCGCTTGTAGAATTCCCGCATCTCGCCATGTGGACAGTTTCCACTACCCGCTTCAGAAATAATATCTCGCAACTATTTGCTTGTCTCGTAGTCAATAGAAAGGCAGCTATTTTAAATTTTAAAATGAAAAAATATTTCATCTTGGAAAGTTTAGGATAAAATAAATCTCTTCGAAATTATTTCTTAGAATTATTTATCTGGAATAATGTACGAGAAATAATAATAATAATTCTTGATTCTTTCGCTTTTTTTTATTCTGAAACCTAGCCGATACTTTGAATCAACACGATCAAAGAATTTTTTTGTTAGTTTGAGAATATTACAAACTACAATACTTTTTCCCATAGAGAATGCCAAAGTTGTTTGGAATCAGTTAAGTTTCTGGAAAGAGAATTTCTGCGCATCCTATTTTGTTTCGTTTGAAACATAAAATGTTGCTTCTGTTTTGCACACTTAAATTTCACGTCATGAGTAGCCACTGTCATTAAAAAAAAATAGTATCTTAATTTATTCCTTGTAAGTCCCTACAGCCTGGTGTTACCTAGAGCATGTTGTTATGTTATTTTTTATAAATAATAATAATAATATAATGCGAAAGAGGCGGTATCATTTTGTGTACTATCTAAGGTCCAGACCATGAGCCGCCACTGAAAGATACAAATGTGTACAAGAAGTTTCGCGAAATTATTCGATTTCTAGGTGGACATTTAACACTTCTTGTGCGCTTCCTTCTTGATGATAACTAGCAGGCTAGCATTCTGTTAAACATATTGAAGTTGAAATAATTTTCGTAGCGAGTAGTGAACATTTTGTCCTCCAGAGTACATTAAAAACGAACAGAACTGTTGCTTATGAAAAATAGTTATTGCTTAAATATTCCTCTTAGCGTTAATTTCTAATAATAATTTAAAGATATAGAATTAAGCTCACAATTGAAGGCCTAAGTTGGAAATGGATACATGTAACATTAAAATGTAGAAATAAATCGAATGTATTTTTTTATATATAGCATGAAATATATACAATATAAGATATGCATATTTTGTCTAAAGACCTCAATATATTTATTCAAGATATTTTTTTATTTTTTGCAGCATGTATTTCGTGCTATATATAAACAAAATAACATTTTTTTAATGTCACTTTCATCCTTTAGCATCTGATCTTCTCAATTGTTATTTGTTTTCTTTGGAGATCTGAAGAGGTCTTTCCTAATGAACAATTGTAGTAATAAAAAAACGAGTTTCACTGCACGAGGATACCGGTACTTACAACAAGTGTTATTTTTGTATACACTCTTCAAATCTGGAACTTGAAAGTTATTCTATCTTTTTAATAGATGAAAAGGAAACGATGTTTTCATTTGCATCGAATGGCGTTACATTCAAATATCATCAAACGTAAAGTGCTATCGTAAATATTTATTCTTTGGTATGGAAACACGTTGTCTGTCCCAATTGTTTTAGAAGATACATTAAGAGATGTTGTACTCTGGACTGAATAAATATTTTCTATCTCATACTTCCAGTGATTAACTCTTCTACTTTTTCAAGAGTAACATTGCACATATAGTATTTCCCATGAGGTATCGCAATTTTTTTCTTTGCAAAATTTATTTACGAGAATTTAATCAAAACTAGAATTAAACTGACCATAAGAGGTCTAAATTATATATATAAAAAAAACATAAAATACTTACGTAGCCCCCAAAGGAGCAGCAACAGCAACTGGAGCAGCCAATGCTGGAGCGGCTACAACAGTACGTGCAGCAAGAAGATTAGGGGCGGCTACAACAGTACGTGCAGCAAGAAGATTAGGAGCGGCCACAACACCTAGACCATTCCAGGCAGGAGCGCCTACAACACCCAGACCATTCCAGGCAGGAGCACCAGACAGAAGAACTTGGGCAGAAGCCACAGCCAAAACGGCGAAGAGAACAACGAAGTACTGAAATTTAGAAAGAAATAGAAAATAAATATTTGTTTATTATTATTATATTTAAGATTCAAGTAACATTGGACCACCTCTATGCACTTGAAACAATTTTGCACCGTGGATTTGAACTTGGATTCCTGAATACTGCAAAGCTAATGAGTAATGCAAAGATGGTAATTGCTCCACGGTCAGGAATGTTATTTTCATTCTTTTTGATATGTGACGTTTCGGTAACATTTATTTTTATCTTTTCAACAAGCACTTGAATTTGCATTATCTTTTTGGAAGTAAAAGTAAGAATCTCCTTAACATTACTAATATCTAAGTTTATCCTATAACAAGATTCTACATCTGGTTGGGTAAAATAATTTGTATACGTTTAAAAATCTAAAAGGTTCTTCTGTGAGATATTTCTCGTTTGATGGTTCAAAGCGTTTTATACTTCGGAAAAATAGTTTAGAAGTACCACTAAGATGTCTGTGCAGAGTAGATACTAACAATAAGTGTTACTATAGTTTCGTACCTTCATTTTGGTTTTATGAGAATGTTGCTTGTTCCTGCAGTGGAATTAAAGTAACAACAATTTTCACCACATATCCTTTTATACAAAACGTTGCAAGGAAATAAAATAAATGCTATAATTCATTGACCTTCAAGACATTGCAACCAATACAAATAACTTGCATATTTCTTGTTGCCTCTTGGCTGCATGTAGCGATTATGTGAGATGCATACATATCACATAGACAACACGCGTAAGTGAAATGGGTGTGGTTGTATTGGTTTACCCCAACCGTTTACGTCATTAAATTTTGTAAAATTTAGCTGATTTTTTAATCCGGTTATAGTAAAGTATAAAGAGGGCGATATTGAGAATACCATTGCCAGAGTATTTAGATTTATGTATATTTATTTATATGGAAAGTTGAACAAAACGGAAAGTATAGGGAAAAGTTGGACAAAACGGACAGATGTAACTTTACACGAAAATAGTGTGTATAATAAGCATTTAACCAGAATAATTTTCGGCTCGAATGAAACGTTCATCTTTCTATTACACGGGGATATAGATAAATATTTCAGTGTTGTTTTTGTTTCTCCTGGAAAATATATTTTTCAAAACAAAAGCTAGTTTCCTTTTTTTTTGTCCAACCGGTGTGAAGAAACGAGGTAGTCACTTAAATCCCTAATAAATGTCAAAAACGGAAAATCATTAATATAAACCTATAATCTCTATTTCTGAGTGCAGAGGATATAAGAATGCTGATAATATTACAAGAAGAAACGGTTTCAATAAATCAACCGCTGTAAAGGATAGTTGAAAAAATGTAACTTTTGTTTGAATAATTTATAAACAATTTGAACACATCCAAAACAATGTCTCTTTCTATCGTTTTATGAAGCATTTTTGTTTCAGAATCTCGGATACACAAAGTGAGACCCATTTTTGCCCAATAGCTTGCCTCCTTGTTTTTGGCGACTACCTAAGCTTTAACACTTTAAGATAGCTATATTTAGGAAGTTGCACAAACTTAAATAACTGTAAAATAAGACGAGGTATTTATATTTTGCAGTCCAGTTTCAACAAATGCACAAACTATCAACAAACTTGTTGCTAAAATAAATCAAAGCATTGAAAAAAAAAAAACAGAATTCAATAGGAGTCACGCTATTCATGAAATCATCACTGCAACTAATGAAACTGAATTTGTGGTGCATCCAGCCAGTAATTCAGTTCCCACCCGTTTGATGGCACCATTTTTCTGAGCTGGGGTACATCTCCTTGTTCTATTCAACCTTCCCGATTTGTCAAACTGTCCCCTGTATTCTCCAGTAGCACACAGGTTTATTAAAGGTTGATAAAACCGTTTAATTTCTGCCTTTTCAACGGTTTATTCAACCAAAAAACGTTGAATCAAACCCTAGTAAGTGGTTTGGTGATTCACCACTGGATTCGAAGTGGAGTTTAAGATATTTTTAGCTGACTAAGGAACGGGGAATCACAGAAATGCTTTCTTGAGACAAACAAACATGCACGCTGATTTATGAGTTGCAATATGCGACAACCTCCGGCATTTTTGGTGCGGATAATTTTATTCTTAGAACATAACACATGCATAAAGATTAACTCTTTATGGAAGAAGTAGTTCTTAAGAAAAGAAACAATAAAGAATAATACGCGTAACAAATCATTTACAGTTACTGAAGTAAGAATTGCATTTGTTATATTTTAACTGAGAAGTGAATATCATTTCCTCCAAATAAATTATTTGCATTGTTCAGACAAATTTAAATTATTAAACTAAAATTTTACATTGCATGTATTAGTTAAATTTAATTTCAGGAGTGATCCTAAGCTATCGTTTGACTCTGTAAATTAATTTACAATTATTAAATCGATAAGTTAATAGTTTTATGTAAGTTTGATTATCATAGCGGTAGTAGCCCAGTCAAAAGCTAATTGTTTTATTTAATAATTCTCCAACCACTACATTAAGCAGAATGAAACTTCGTACAGTGATTTATAATAACGACATCTACAACCACACCCAAAAATATTAATATCCATTACGATATGACCGAAATACAGGGTATGAAAATTTGGCCATTTTCACTTCATCTTGTTGTGATGCTGACGTCATCAAATTAGTAAATAATGTGTTCATCGTTAATACTTTATGATGTTTTTGTATGGTATTTTAGAGATTTAGAGCTCATTTTAAAATGGAATATAGTACTGTGATAACTTTACTTTCTTTCTAGATCATTCCTGTAGATCTAGACCGTCCGGAAAGCATTCAATTCCGCTGGTTTTCCCCTCCATGACGACATCAACTTACCAAAATAATATACAGTATTATTAATATGATGGTATTAGTGATTTAGGAATCATTTTTTAATGCCGGTGACAACTAATTAGTGCATTCCCGTATACGCAGACGGTGCGGGAATATTTGCATTCCGGTTCTATTAATAGACGCAGCTCATCAGCATAGGTCTGACGCCATACAGCCAATTTCTTTACTAATTACATTCCAATATATCGTGTTCCATTGATAGTATCGAGGCGGAGTAAACTATGCTGTTAAGATATTAGCACTGCTAACTTGAAATTGTAATTAGGAAAGCGATAACATGTAACGTGAGACAATTTTCGATCAAAATAATGCAAATTAATGTATGTAAATCTACATAATAACATGAAATGAACGATTGATTTCTCAGAATTGCATTTAAAAGTATCTCAGAATACAGTGTGTCATCATTGTTAAAAGTCAAGCTAAATTAATTGAATTTTGAAATCCAAGATTGCGGAAATGCGAAATGTTACTTTAAAATGTTAAAGTTCATATGATTTTCGTGAAATTTCAGTTGTGTATGAAATTAGTTGTAGTTGTATTATCATTAAAAAAAAAAGATGTACGAATTAGGAAAAAAAACCCATCAGAAGCTGAGATGAAGAAAGTGGAATATAAGGTTCGTTAAAACTTAAAATGTCCACTTATTAGAAATGGTTCGTGTTTAGAGTTTAATGTTTTACAATTCTTATATTAAAATTTACGAACAGGAAGCACGTGTACTACAATTTTAGTGTACAATACTTTTCCAAACTTCAATATACTTAACTGAATACTTAACTGAAATATGTAATATACCATGTATATTGGAAGGCATGTATGAAACATTAATTACGTCTTTGTCTAGTTCTTCAGTGCTTCTTCTACTAAATTATTTAGTTATTAAATTATATTACAAATAAAATGAGAATGTTTTGAACCTTTATTAGTTAAAATATATGTAAACTACCTAAAATAGATGTGTTTATACTTGATTCTGCAAATATATAGTATATAACATGATTGGTGTTCTATCCGAAGGCATTTCTATTACCCGAAGGTCCATGCACAACATGAACCACTGGTGGTTTTCAACTTCCTTGTCTATCAATTACCTCAAGGTCCCTTTGTAACATCAGCCAATAGAAGTGTGTCGCTCACTTCCTCTTCTTTGACTTTTCTGTAAGGTTAGATAAGTATTCTTTCGATCGAAAATAGATGCTTGGTATGCTATACTCCTGAGACTTAAAACAAATGGTGGATATAGGTTGTGATAAAAGTGGTTATTGTTTTCACCGGTGGTAAGTGTATCATCGGATAGACCTTGTGCAACGTGAACCATAGTGATTTTCTTTTTGCTTTCTTTCTATTTTTTTCTTTCATGTGTTCAGGGAGGTCCATGAGTTGGTTACTTTGACATTTCACATAACAAAAATCAATATATTAATTTGCCTTTCTTATTTTTTATATTTGTTAGTAACAATAATTACTGAATAAAAAATGTATGCAATGTACTTCATTAGGTAATTTCTAGTAATATTTTGGTTCAATTAAAGAAGAAAAACTGATTTGCTAAATTCCAGTGCAGAATGTTTTCAATCTGAATGGTACATGAAAACATCAAAATGGCGGTATATATAGTTAGGAGTTTGAACTAAGAACTAACGCTAGTGCAACGGAAAGAAAACTATGCAGGTATTCTGTAGGGATGTGATAAATGAGTTGACACTACAACGGTGGTTTAACAATTTTAAGGACGGTGATGATTCCTTCCACGGCCTACCACGTACAGGATCTCCACAAAGCCATAAAGAACGAGTAACTCAAGGCGGTTATTGAGGCCTATAATATTCAAAGATGTAAAGCATTCGGAGAAACTGCAACGCGAAAACAATTCGCCAACACCTTCATCAATACGGGAAACTATGTAATGTGGAACCGTTGGTCACACATGAGCTGACTGCGGTTAATAATGCGACACGAGCAAATTCCTGTCGCCTTCCTGTGTCCTGAGAAGAAGGATCGGTTTCTAAACAATACTAACCTGCGATAAGGCGGGTTCTTTTGGATAACTCATGGCGTGATCATCATTCGTTTGCGCCATATGAACATGCAAAGCTACCACTGCCTCAACAGAAGATTATGCTTTTCGTGGGCTCTTCTGGATATCGTACATCGCAAACTGCTACCTCCTGGCCAGACAATAAATGCAATTGCTTACTCGCAGCAATAGAGATCGTGTGCTTGAAAAACTTAAACCGTGAAACCAGCGTTTGTGATCCGCAGATGTATTATTACAGGACATCGCGAAACCATAAGTTGCTACGGTCATCCGCGACACCATTATCCGGTTCACAATTCGTTGGAAAAATACTAATACATCCCGCATATTGCATGGGAATGCCATTTGTCCTATTTCGTAGATAACCATCTGCGTGGACGACGGTTCCGAACCCTCGACTACTTTGGTTCACGTTCCGCTGAGCTAGCATAGTGTGACCACCGTGGAATCCATAGTGTGGCCGAATATTGGAGACAGGTCATTCCTGTTGATGGAGACTATTTATGATTTTGCATGTACTTCTTACTTGTTGTCATCGCGTTTCTTTTTGAAAGGTCTGAATCTGATCGAACTTTATTGGCTGTCTTATAAATTTCTCAGTTACCTCCCTATATGGCCAATAATCTTAAGTAAATTATTATTATTATTATTAAGCGCGCACTGCTCGATAGTGTCCCTTGTAAGTATTCTAATACACTACTTTGTAATAATCTAATAGACCACAGGGATCTTGCCTAAATACGTTCCTGGCAAGGAATGTAATGGTGGAGTCCTGTTGTGTAGGAGAAGACGCTACAGCTTGCCAGATTTTAATTCCAGTAAGAAAGTAAAACAGAGGTGAATTTATTGATTGACCGATAAGAAAATACACTTTTTGTACATTTCGCACCCATATTTCAGCCCCTATCTCAGGACCATGCAGTTGAATTGGCAGATATTTTTTTTTGTGTGTGTGCACGATCTTTCTACAGGACATAGATTTCCCTTGCAAAATTTCAAGGTATCTTTCGAAATGATCTCATTCATGGTTTCCTTGTAAGAATGGGCACAAAAGTAATCTCGTCTAGTTTTTGATATCTCAAACAAGACAAGACAATTGTTTTATTCCAAAATGACGTTTGCGGTTTTTTTTTAATTTTTAGTACAGTTTTCTCCTAATTTCTGTCCTTTTTTCTGTACAGGGTAGCACCCAAACCAATTTCAAATTTGTGTTCATGAACGTCGATTTATCTGACGTTTTAGCTCCCTTTATAGCATAACGAAAGCTATTGCTGACAATAAGGGACCTTATATCCCCCGCTTTGTCCGTCCGTGTAAAAAATATATTTTCTGAGCCCATATGTTGCTTCGCATAACAATTATATTATAGTAGGTTGCATGGTTAGAAGTGCTCTATCGAAACGATGTATTAGACCATCATCAGGGTTAACTGTTAATAGTTTTCGGTTTCTTTCAAGGGACTCTCGGATCGTTAACGATTATTAGTAGAATCGCAGCGCTCTCTTGTTTAATCTTAAGGTTGTAAAAGCGATAGACCTTTTTCTCATTTCCTTAACTTCCTTCATTTTAAGAACTCACATCAACACCTCATTGAAAGCATTTACAGAGAAAATAATTTCGTATTTGTCTTTCGAGCCCTTGATTTGTTAAGCAGAACTTATTCTTGTGAGTTTGAAAGGAGGCACGTTCCTTTTTGGTTTACTGAGCTCTTTTCATTTTAAGAATTCTCAAGCTCAACTAAAGCTTAAAACTCAACCAAAATATGTAGAGAGAAACTTCCGATCTGAGTTCAACGTCCAAGTTGGAACCTTTGCCTTGCGTAAACGAATCGTAGTTCCACCACTGTTTATATGAACTTTCATCTTTTGCCATCATGAATTTGACTATGAATTTTCTCAGGCAAATTCCGTTTTGGTTCTAGAATCGGTACAAAAATCAAAATTTTGATTAAAAAAAAACAACAAAAAAACAGTTGCTTTCCTCTATATGAGTAGCTAAAATTTGTGTATGTTGTATCTCGTTGGACTTGTGTTTCGTGTATATGACTTCTCAATATTGTCTCTTGTTCGACTTCTTAGTGTAACTAATAAGGAAAACAAATTATTACGGTTCAAGGTGAAACTAAGAACTTTGGCTTGGAATTCGGAAGGTCCTGAGAACGATGTCAGCGTCAGCCCAGCCTGACTGGAGTTTTTCTAAAATTTGTCCTCAGTTACACCAGGCACGTGCAGGCAAATATCAGGAAAGTACCTACAAAATATGCCAATGCCGACTTCCTTCCAATATGCTCTCTTTCATCCCATCCAAGCCTGAGATACCTAAACACTATAAACAAAATTTAACTCAGTGTAACCAGACGCTAATAAATTTTATTAATAAAAAAATCAGTTAAAATTTTACAAATTTTAATGATATAGGTAGTTGGGGCAAAGCCAATAAAACCACACCCAACTCGCTTCCGTGTGGTGTGTCTGTCTGGCTGATTAGTATGCGTCTCACTTAATCATTACGTGCAGACTTAAGGCAACACGAAATATGCAAGATCAAGGTACTGGTTGCAATGTTTTGAAGGTCAATAGATTTTACCATTTCATTGATTTTCTTGCGGATTTTTGTATAAAAGGATAAGCGGTGAAAATATTTGTTACTTTATTTCCACTGCAGGAACAAGCAACATCCTCACAAACACAAAATGAAGGTAAGTAGCTTTAGAAACACTAATTCTTAATATTTACTTTGCACACAGACAATAATAACATCACTAAA
>JAGDQP010050454.1:0-14239 GCA_022664845.1 Lepisma saccharinum | reverse complement strand
AACCCGTTTGAATTCGAAATACTTATTTTTTTTTATTTGCTAAAATACAAAAAGTTTGCACCCATTTATAGTGTTCATTCAATAGTATAAGACCGATATCGAGCACATGCATCATATTTCTTCTGAATATGGTAGTATTGACATTTGACAGTACAGTAGAACCCCGTTAATCCGTCACCTTTGGGACTAAAGGCATGGTCAGATTATCAGAGGAGCAAAAATATGTAATATATTACAGTAAACTGCAAAGAAATCCATTTGATAATTAAGAAAAGTAAAGGAAAAATACAAAAAACAAAACTGTTTCCTTTGTCAAAAATCACTGCTTTACAAAGCACGAGAACGCACTGGTTATAAGTGTCACGCTAACTGACTCAACAGTGTACGTAGTGTTTCCAGGAGAAGTGCAGAAATTCGCCATATTTCCTATACTTCCGTCATAGTCGGATTATGTGAGGAGTCGAACCTTTGGAGGTCGGATTACGTGGTTCTACTGTATTAATATTGAGTTCCCTAACCATTTTACTTCTACTGTTGTTTGTTGCACTCATTCTGCATGCTAGTGACTTAAGCATATTTGTTCGCTGTTTTTCACAGTAGAAGAAAATTAAAATTGCCCAGTCTTGTATTTCGAAGTGGAGCACGTATTTGAATATTAGAATTTAGTTCACTGCAATCTATGTCATTGTGAATTAACTTAGAATAGAATAGAAATTTATTCGTCTGTGTAGTACATACAGATCGTGACCTGTGATACATAAGAGTCATCAACGTCTCTAGACATGAGATAGGATATTTAATTTTAAGGGCAATGTAACGCCAAGATGTACGACAAGAGATGGCAGCACTATCTCCGTATATATCTAATGTATTTTCATTGTTAAACACGAAATTTCAATGCTGCTCCTACAAATGCAAGCCTAGAGAGTTCAAACTTTCAGGGAAGGAAGTTCATAACCAATTGCAGAGTTCTTTCCGTGCCGACTTATTAAATTTCTTTCTTGTTCATTGTTAAAATCGTTTCATTGTTGTTATCGATATAACAATGAAGCACTTTCAACAATGAACAAGAAAGGAAATAAAAAATCGGTCGGATAGAACTCTGCAATTGGTTATGAACTTCCCTTCCTCGAAATTTCAAATCTCTAGGCTTTGCATTGTAGGAGCAGGATTGAAATTTCGTAGAAGGATAAAAATACATTAGAGGTTTTGTGTGGAGATAGTGCTGCCATCTCTTTCGTACATCTTGGCTGTACATTGCCCTTACCATACGTACGTACAATTAGCATCACTATAAATTACTACATAAGTCATCACTCAAATAATTATTGGCAATGTAATAACCCTTATTTAATAAACTAAAAAGCTAAGATTTAAATTTATTTATATTATCAACACTCTTTAGGTAATTCGGTATTTTATTGTACAATCTGGTACAAAAAGAGTAAACAGTAGAATGAGCAGTTGTAAAATTTTGTCTTCTGAGAAAATGTGTACATTTTGCTACGTATGGTAGTTTTGTATATTTGTCGTAAAAGTAAATTAGTGACTACTTTTCTTTATAAATATGTAGGCATTGGAATTTTTAAAGACGTAAACATATATATTTGCTCATGTTAAAAATAATTCTAACAACCTTGTTTTGTAAACGAAAAATATTTACACTAACATGTGATGCACCCTAGAAGAAGATAGATTTTTGCGTAATATATTCGTTTATAGTTACACCTAACAATTTGCTTTTAGAAGTCTATTCCAGACTTAAAGAATTTACTAAGAGTGGAAACGTAAACGGTCGAAAATATAGGATTTTCTTTTTATTGATCTACATTTATTTTCAGTCTGTTTATTGAAATCCACTCTATTGATTTCGTAATCATTGATTTTAAGTTACTTTCTGCTTCCTGGTGAGTGTTTCCAGTTACTAAAACATCTACATCATCAGCGTACAAAACTAGATTTTCTGATTCTATAAACTGACAAATCCTTGATATACGAAAGAAATAATATAGGTCCTAAAATAGAGCCCTGATGAACACCCATGTTAATTTCAGCCACTGATGAATGGAATGTCATTAAAGAGTCCTATGCACTTTCTATTACCCAGGTACGATAAAAAAAACAATCTTATGGTACACCTCTGATACCATGCTGATATAGTTTCGTTAATAAAGTCAAGTGATGCACGTTAGTCAAATGCCTTAGAAAAATCTATAAATACATCTATGGCATCTTGGCTTTTATTTAACATATCTTTTTGTCTTCTTGTAGGGTCAGATATCTCAGAAATTTCGATTGAATTTTCTGTAGTCTGTATGTTTTGCCTTTAGAGTACAGATTCCTAATATATAGGTCGTGTATTGAAGTTTTTAACGATCTTAGTCTTGGTGAAGAATAGAATAATAGTCCGTCAGTTCTAGTAGGCGAATGCCGTAGTGGTACTTGGCGACTACCTTCCCCTTACCCGCATCTGAAAAAGTGTTCACAAGGGTCATCATATGCGGGGTATGTGATGGGCTTAAGCCATAACTGTCTCTCTGGTCCGTAAATGTAAGTTTTACTTTAAAAGTCCGAGCGAGAAGTCAGTCAAAATCAATGAGGAGTGGAAAATTAATAAGAAGCCATGTTTCCGTAGCCACCAGAACTACTGGTCCTTACCGGAGTATGCAAAATTTGGTGTAAATGAATGAACGCGTGTACGAGGTCTGTATAAGTAACAGACACACAAACATTCATTTTTAAAAAAATAGGTTGGCAACACTAACAGCTGGAATGCTTAGGGACACAATATTTTTCTGTTGTGCCGAAGCGTCTAAAACTCAAACTGAGATTGCAGCTGATGTCGAATTGCTTCAGTTTAGATACAGTTGTATTCTTTTTGTCTATGAAAGTAAAAGATGCTTCCTGGAAAGATAGCATTGAGATATTGCGTTCTTTTGCCCGTTTATCATACATTTTATACAATGATATAGGATGTGTCAAGTACTTGGTTATTTCAACATGTAATTATACTGTACATTAAATTTTACTATAAGAATATGCGTACAATATAATAACTACAAATTACTTTTTAAATATTCATCCACTATGTAAAAACATTCATCTGATAATACTTTCCTAACTTCTCTCGTAAATTTTACATGACAGTTTATATTTCTGACATCAACAGGAAGTTTAGTACAAAGAGATCTTGTAGAGTGGTACACTGTGTTGTAATTATCTCTGTATGTTGTGACGTTCTCACGTAGATAGAAGGCTTATTGAATTTGTATTCAATAACAAGCCCTAAAATATCACAGATCTACGTGTACAAACTGTTTAATAAATATTATGTAGGTCATCAACTCTGCAATATTCGCTCTGAGATATAGTTTGCTATGTAAATCTTAGGTTTGGAGTTTTGTATTTACCACATGTGAACACAAATTACATATACACCTGATTTAATGTATGAAAAGACATAAAATAATTTCTTAAAACTTTTCTTAATTCATCAGTTTCAAGTTTGAAGGTAAATAAAATATCACCATAGATACGCGTATATAAGACGTCCATCATGACTGAGGTTTTTCCTCTCATTCCAGGCAAATGCTGGATGGTACCTACAAAATAAGCCCTGACCTTCTCTCCCCCCACTCTATCTCGGCCTGAGCATCAGATGCCTAAAGGCCATAAAATAAATTCAATTCAAAATTCAAAAAGTTCTCTCTTTAGGTATATGTGACATATCACCTATCATAAATTTGCTATGATTTCAGTTGGGTTATTGAAAACTTCCTTCTTATATTAAGCACTTATCAAATATGTTTGTAAATTGTAAAATAAAAGCAATGACTGAGAACATGTTAAGTGGGAAATATAACGCGCACTGCACACTGGTGTTTGGCAGACTCCCAGTCAGAGCTGAAATCGGGTTACTTTTGGTGATCCGGTGACTTTCTTTTGACCCAATGTTACTTGGGATCGAACATGTTAATACTGTTGTTAGGAACTACCCGAAGCCTCCACCATGTAACTTAGTGGCGTGCGACAGGCTAATGCCATAGCTTATTGTCCTAATGATTACTCCAATTTGCAGTGTGCTTGTCACAATAATTTTCATCCTGTATTACCTGTGAAAGAGGCACTGTTCATACACAACAATGTGTAACAAGATAAGAATTAAAAATTCTTAGTTTCCCTCCGTGTTCCAAACATAGACCCGGTGACCCGTTTCAGCTCTGACCTCAGCGTCAAGTTCGGCAGTCAACTGAATTAAATCCGGTGACCTTGACCAACGCAGAATTGCTTCGTAGACTCGTCAAAAGAACAAAGGGATATAACTCTGTAAAATTATAAATCATGTGAGGCTCACTGGGCTCCCGTATGTAGTGCAAAAATAAAATAACTTAAATGAATGAGTTGTTGAATGTGACGCAATTGATCTCTCTCTTTATTTCAGGGTAAAAATAAGACTTTGCAGCAGACCAGTGAGAAATTAGAAATGGAATTATTGTATTCAAGGGCGGCGGAAATGAATGGGGATATAGGTTCTGAAGAAGAATCCGAAGACGCTGGCATCTACAGGAAGAAATACGAAAGAGCCGTAAGAGAATTGGAATTCACACGAAGAAGGTTACAACAACAACATGAAGATGATTTGGAGCAATTAGTCGGGCTTAAGAAACAACTGGAAAAGAAGGTAATTTAACTGAAAATATCTTATTTTATAAATATACAGGGTGATTCGTAATTGTATACAATAAAGTGTTTTATCAGAATTCACATTTAAAAAAAAACGCTCACAAGAAGGGCCTGCTTCTTTATTCAGATAGATTACCGTTAGTCATTGTACGTTCCCAGGAGATCTTCGAAGTGTTTGTATTCAGCAGTGTTCGGAAAGTTCATTTTAAAAAGAAATTTCGTTCTGTTCACGTTCCTTCTCCATCAAAGTAACGCGTTCCGTTTTCGTAGGTCCTTTTTTTTTTTTTTTCAAATTGTTCTTGTTAAATTACAACCCATATTCGAGACATTTTAAAACAGAGCATACTTAACAGTTTACCAGCATTGTTAAAAAAAAAAAAAAAAAAAAAAGTAAAAATCCTTAGCGATACAAAGTGTTTCGTATTATAATTACGGTCTGTTTATCCATTTTTACTCAAAATGACTAGATTATAATTTAGAAGTTAATGCTGGACTGAATATCGGGAAATATCAAAGGAACTGAAAAGAAACAAAAGTTTTCGTACACGTTCCTTTAGAAAGTAAACGCCGTTCCTACCCCGTTCCACTTGAAAGTGAAGGAACGCGTTCCACGGCTTTGTTCCCTTAAAATAAACGCATTATAATAAACACTTTCGTCGCAAACACTGGTATTCAGCTGGGCTAATATATATATATATATATAGTAAGATCAATGTACATGTTTTACCATTCGATTATCTGCTGTGACCTTCTCTCAGTTATAGCAATATTATATTATGACCTCTTGTTAGCCGTAGTAATGTTGTTTCATCACGCACAATTCTCTCTCTCTGAAGATAAAGCCATGATGCCCCTAAATAACCTCAGGACTTAACCTTTACACAAGATGGGATGACACTTGACTGTAAGGTACCCTACCAAGAGCTAAAAACTGTTGAGAGACCACGAAGCAAATGCATAAATAAAAGATAGGTATTTTAACTAATTAAAGACTTAATAATCATAACTCCTTTTGTTCAACAGCAACAAATACACACCCCATGCTTAAACCGTCAGTTCACCTTGTCCAGAATTTAAATAGAGTTAATACATTGTACATTTTCTCTTTGTTACTTCAATGATCACTGAAACTATTCTGCAATTGGTCGATTAATTTAAGCCTCAAACAATGGTATTATGTAAAAAAGAAACATTCAGAACAATCATTCAGTCTTTTGAACTACCCGCTTCAAACATCCGTGCCATCTAGCGGCTTCCTTTTCTGCGGTACTTCCAAAAGTACTGAAAATTACCTACCATACACGAAATAGCATCAGAACATTCAAAACAAGATATAAAACCATGACAAATCCTTTCTTCAGTTCTTCAAGAATATTTTAAGGTAATTATTATGAAAAAACGATCTTTAGCGACAAACGAACAGTCTCTCTCATCATCTGAGGCCCTACAGACCCATTACATATCAAGCAAAATGACTTTACTGCAGCGTATTAAAGTTAGTTAGAAGCGAAGTGCATTCTTCTTTCATAGAACACTTGTTATTGCTGCGGACCCCAAATTACCTTGGATTTAAGTACCAGTGCACTTGAGTTAAGTCATATTCAGATCTTTCCAGAATGTTGCTTACATTCATTTGTGGTAAAGTTGTAGGTAAATTACTTAATCGCTGGACCTTTAAAAGTGAAGTTTTATATTCGTTTGTATCCAAAGCTGTATGTGTGACCAGTAACGTACACAGTGGACGAAAAGGCAGGACAAAGATAAGCTCAAAAGGCGTCTTTGTTGTTAGAAGGCTATTTATGTTTAGTTTTCTGTGCAATTAGCTGCATCATGTGCATTAGCATAAAACCGAAACTTAATCAGAATAAGCCTATTTTAAATAAAGAAGGGCAGATATTTCAAAGTTTTTATTATTATTATTAAGCTTCGCTTGACACGTTCAGTTCACGACCTACTTGGGCTTTGGTCCAACCTCAATTCTTTGTTAACCTTCCTATGTGTCTCCTACCGATGACGACTTTAATGTAACTTTTTGCCTTCGTCTTTTTAGCATTTGATGAAACTTCCTGGAATCAAGCCAAATATCTTGACTTAATTCTATTATTATTATTTATTTGTCCAGGTACATCGTGTTTTTATTATTATTATTATTAACTATGAAAGTTCCGGTTTTCTGCTAATTCACGTTTTGAATTTGAATTTAATTTTTAAAGCCTTTAGGCAACTTTGTCTAAGGTCGGATGAATGATGATGATGGGATGAATTGGTAGAATGAAGAAAATGGGAGAACCTCGAGAAAACTCACGCACACGAAGTGAATCCACTACAAAGCCCACATGGCACGAGCAGGATCGAACCGAAGACCCCAAGCACCAGAGGTGAGCGCTCTATCATTAAGCTACCCTGACCCTAATGTACATTTATAACTAAAAAAAATATTGTATTTATTTGTTTGTCTATAAATGTGCAGCGAGTCCTGAAAACTAACTGTAGGTGACTGTTGCTTTTAGCATCCTGCCCTCTTTTGGCGAGAAAAGGAACTTATTGCGATTGGCTATTTCCTTGCAACGAAAAAGAACAACTTTTAATCATTTATTTCTAACAGAGCTGTCCTATTGTTACTTAGAACCTTAATAAACAGAGAATTTAAGTTACCAAAAAAGTACACTACTGGGCATGCGGTATTTTTTTGCAACAATTTTTATCCTGTACGTAGAAAAGAAAATAGCCCTGCAAGGAAAAGTAAATATAAATAACCAGCTTGCCTTATAACAACAAAGAAGCATGGGTCTTCGTTCTTTGTCTTCTTCCGTTGTATTCCATGTAATTTGAAATTTGTTGCTTACAATTACAGCTTTGGTACCAACGGCAGGGTGTCTGGATTTTTTTTTAAAGTGAATTTTTCTAACTTAAATTTTCACTTTATTACATATCCACTTTGTAAACATGTAGATTGAATTGGTAAATATAAGGTCCCAGAATGAAACACTTGAAGTAAATATTTTTTTAAGAAGCCTCTTAGGGATTCCGAATTGCTATGGGTACGGTACGGGTGTGGACACTCGGAGGTACCAGGACTGGTTTCAACCATACTTGTTCCTTCTGATTGATGCTCGGTTTTCTCTTCTCCTGTACTCTAGTCTAGTAATGCATGTCTTGGCATTTTTCTGACTAGGTTAATGCGATTACATACTTTCCTTCTAATGTTAAGCTGTGTTTAGAAATTACCTTAACTTCAATGTGTACTTTTAGAAGTATTTCAATTCATAGCCATGTAGGTTAAAATATTCTTCGAAGTTGAGTTTTACATGCACATTAATTCCCCATTTCAAACTCTTTATTTTTTAAAAGAGTATTTGTTAGTTAGATTAAACTTTTGCTAATCGGTTTCACCTAAACATGCAGAAAAGTAAACTCTGTTTCCTAAATTTTCGATCTGATGAATCAGATCTAATTTTTCTGATGGAAGCTGACTCAAAAATAGGAATCTTAAAAAAAGTTCGTTTTATGTAGAACACAAATATTTATGACGCAGTGTTCTAAGTTAATAACCTGGGAAAAAGATAGACCTGGAAAATATGTAGAATTTGATAGATAACATTTAGTATCCGTACATAAAACAGCATTCAATCAAGGCCTATCGATTAGGTCATTTACGTACATCTTTATCACAAATGAATGCAGGCAACACATTCGGGAAAGACCCGAAATGTTTAAATATAATCATGATATCATTAAGACTGACTCAACCCCAGTGAAACCCCTTATCCAACGTGACCTATGTTTGGCAGCAATAACAAAGCATTCAATGAAAGAATATGAATTTGATTTGATTTGATTTTAATTGAATTGAGTTGGAAATGGCTTTATTAGAGCGGGCGAGGTTCAGCCGGAGGCTGCTCTACCACCTAACCCTTGTCAAAAAAATGCACAATTACAAGTACATCAAAATTTGACGAAATTTATAGACGTTTGGCGGTGCGTGATTTCTTAATATAACAATTCGCGTCGTTGGAAGTCACAGTTTAAAGAGAGTAAAATATAAGCATGTGAGGCGGAGTCCAGTCGGGGGACTATGCAAATATGCTACCGCTAGCCTTCAGCAACGAGCATGGAAAACCTATCCAACGACACTTCAACCACCTTATTAGCTGTAGTAGTTCCTGAGTTAAAAATCCCCCTCCCCTCCGTATCTCGGAACCGGATCTATGTTCAGGATTATCTATACTGGTTTCGCAGAAACCTTTTCCAATGACGCCTCAAATATCTTTTAGCCCTTTACCCCGGAACTCGAGTCCCGACCGTTGCAGTCTAGATGAATGAAGCGGGTTTGATTTGAACTCGCCTCGCTGAGATCTTTCGAGCAACACCCCATCTCTGGAACCGGCCCTCCAATGTGTTTGATCTATATTTGTTTAAACTTGTCTCACGGAAACCTTTCCTACGACACCTGAGTTGAACGTTGTCGATAGACAGCGGTTGTATAAGACTTCACAGTAGTTACTGTTGAAGTCTAGGTGTGGCAAAAAAAAAAACTAAAGTAAAGCAAAAAATGGCTAGAAATACTGTTGGAAGTAAATGTAAACATGTGGAGTTCATGTGACCAGATTTAGTCATAAAGTTTCCAAATTTGTTTTCGTATTTCCTATTATCCAGAGCACACGTTCAAATATCTGTAAAAGAAGCATTCATGACCCGAGGCAAAATTCCCATTTGAATATAGCCACGTTAATTTAAATTAAAAATAAATAGATGGCGTGGAGAGGACTCATGATTTTACCTTGTACTTCGGATACTCTCCTGATTTTCAATATTACATTCACTAATATAGTAATACTCTGTAACGTTTTCACAACACACATCTCGTAATATTGTCTAATCTAAACCAACACTTTTGACCACCCGACAGTTACAATAATGTAGAAGTACCGACTTACTTCCAGAATAGCTTGTCATGAACAAGCGTGAGGCGTAACTTCTCCTCAGTCCCACTTGTCTACATTGTATTGAATTCTATTGTCAGAACTGACTGAGGACCATCACGGCTGAATGTTTTCGTAGCTGTGTCATGTACATGTTGTATGGCCGAGAGGTTAGAGCGCTCGCTTTCTGTACGCGTGGTCACGGGTTCAAATCCCGTCGGGGTCCATTATTAAACGCAGTGGTTCGGACCCACTTTACCAAAAAAAACTGTAGGTCCCGTCCTTAGCAGCTCACCAGCTCGTTTAGGACGATAATTACTATTCACATGTACGTGTTGTAGTGTTTGGTAGAGCATACGGTTAGGTTAGGGAAGGAAATTTTGGCAACATACTGAATTATATGACTTTAAATTTAATTCCGAACAAGATTTAGAATGAGACAAATTCCATGTTTACAACTCAAGAATAAAGCACCCTCGACACTCACCTTACGTAAAGGGAAGGGGATCTCAAACAGCAAAGTCTGTTAATCTTGAAAGCGTAACACTAACTGACCTCTTACTCCTCCCTTACATAGGCTTTTATACCATTTGCTGAAGTTCATTCTAGAACATGAATTTCTTCAATTCGTTGTGATCTGACCTGAGTAAGTAACGCCTGCGTGACGTCAAATCTGATTCCATGTGGTGCAATTTCAAGAGTTAATATGAATGATAAGATTTAGCTTTCTGGTTATCAATATCCCTAACGTGCTGCCTTGATTTATTTAACATTTCTTTTTATACAATCTATTTCTGTACTTATTACTCTGAATAAATTTTAGAGCGAATTTGTCGTCGCTCTACAATAATGTAATGGTTTGTATCTTTTACAATTGTATTCCTAGTGTGGCTTTGGTGCTGATTTAAATACGTGTAACTATTACGCATTTTGTTGCCATTTCAGCTCATTGTTATTGCTATTGTTTCAGTTGTCAGACGCTTATGAGGAAGTGGAGGAGCAGCGTCAGGTAGTGGGACAGTGGAAGCGGAAGGTTCAAAAGCTGACGGGAGAGATGAATGATCTAAGGCTTCTGTTGGAAGAACAAAACTCAAGGAACAATCTCTTGGAGAAAAAGCAGAGAAAGTAAGTAGGGGTTATCTACAGACATTTTTATGTTGCAGCATTAAAAAAACTATTCCGTGTGCAATACGCACGCGCCGTGAACGGTGCATGGGGTGTGTGGAGGTAACGCTGCACATATTTTCGATCTACGGTGCGAAGTGGGTTGGTCAGTCCCACCTTCGACCGCCTTTACCTTCCCAAGGTGTCCAGGAGTACCAAGGAAACTGCGGTACTCAAGTTGATAGGAGGATGAGTGCACATCAGAGCGCCAGGCATGGAAACACTGCGAGAAAATTCTCCAGTGTCGTGGCGAGGATTTGAATCCAGGCCGTCCGATTCGTAGCCATACTGTGACACACTGTTGCAGCGTTTCGTGGCCCATATATATTTGCATTGATTAACACACATGTCTATATTAGTTCATATTTTAACAAAAATAGGACTTTTCACGTGGTGGTTCCTACTAGTGTTATCAAGATCACCGTACAAGATGAAAGTAGTTAGGCAGAATCATTTTTCCAATCCAAGGACCCTATAAAAAGGAGACTCTTGCCACTAAACCATATTTTTCACAGGAGAAAGTACTTTCTTAAAAAAATCCCTCTTATATAAGTATGACGTCTAATTGGAATTATTCTCATTTGTGTGTAATTGAGATGGAATTCCACTCATACTGTCAAATATAACTAACACTATAAGTCACGAAAATCGCAAGTTCATCGTCGCAGTAACAAACGTTCGTCTTTGGGTTCTATCGTGGGCAAGATAAAGCCAGTTTTCGTCATGAACATTACCGCTCGAAGATCTCTTGTGATATTCTCATCCCAACGACATCTCGGTCTTCCTAATGGCCTCTTTTCATCCGGCTTACCAACAATGATAGAATAAAATATTCGTTTTCCCCCAATCCGACTTGAACGGTCAAATGTTGGCTAAAAATAATTAAGTAACAAGTTAAATAAAAATAAATGAAGAAAAAATATAAATGAAGCTGTGACATTTGTCCGTTAGGCACATGATAACTTGTCTTTAGGAAGGATATCAGGAAACAGTAGCTTTGCAAATAAAACACTCAGAAGTTGACTGAGGAATTAGTCCAGTTTTTAAAGGATCTGTTCCTGTTCTTGACGAAAAGTTAGTGATTATGGTTACTCTCTATTGGGATATCTAGTTGGAGTTCCTTGTACTCCTTCGGTCTGGTAAGCCCCTGATACGCCTGTTCGTGGTTAGGTACGCGCAGTGCTGACCACACTGCCGTTACTTAGGTGGACGTAGTTCCACCAAACACGGACAGATGGCGTTGGGGCAGGCTCAGGACCTATAGGCCTGTTGCGCCAGTGTTTTTTTTTTCGTTATACTCCTACTTCTACCACGTTCTAAAGTAACTTCTCTTTCCTTTTCTTTTCTTCAGATGTAGCTTGTAAATACTGCAGCTGTGTGTGGCAAAATTCGAACGTGGAACCTTGTGATTTGTAATCCATCACTGTAATGCTATGGCAGTATACCCCCAAGTGGCTCCTATTTTGCTATTCCTTTTATTACACCACGTCGTATTTTTTGGTCCCGGTAGAGACTTCCACATACGTTTGAATTCAGTAGTGTGCTGCCTAATTGAATCTTCTGTTAGTACTGTGAAGGCTGTTTCGTTAATTTTTCTGTTTTGGATGTTGAGTTCACTGGTGAGGATTTGTATTGTAGAAAATTAAGGGTTCACCAATGGGGACATTAATATTAACCCTTTTTGGAGCGGCGAGTTTATCGAGGATAGGATTTTGTAGGTTATGTGTAAATTAATTCTACTGTAGATCAGATCATCCAGAAATTGAACAAAGCTTTGTTGGAATCGTAGTAATCCACAACATAAAGATACTCAAATGACTAGTAATTTCCTTTTCGTTTTCCTAAACTAGCAAATCACTACATGTAAATTTACATTTTCAACTACACACACACATACAAAAGCAATTTTTAACAAGTTCGCGTTGACGAAGCCTTCAGGTTGAAGGCGAAAAGTACTTCCGCCAAGGAATTGTTTCAATTGTTGTAGAGGGCAGTAATAAATATTTTAAAGGTACGTACTTTTTATGATCGTTCGTAAACATATCTTTGTTCAGTCAGATAATAAATTAATTATACTGAACTTACAACAGTAAAAAACATATTCGGAAAAAATCAGTCTGATAAAGTTACTATCGGCGTTGTAAATGTGAAATTTTTCTACGTTTTACCAACTTCTGTAAAATATCCCTTCCCTTTCTTTAAACAGAAAATTAACACAAAATGCCGCTATGTAACGAGAAATGTGTTTCCGTGTTACTGCTACGAGGTCAATTGAATTCAACTTACTTATGGTCCTTAAGCATTTATCGCTCAGGCCGGTATACAGTAGGGAAAAGGATGTAGGAAATAGTTGGCAAGGTCCTAAGTTAAATGTACCATCACGGCATTTACTTGGTGTGACAGGAAGAAAATCAGTCAGGGTGGTGGACCGCTGATTTCGAACCCATGGCCTCCCGAATGCGAAGCCAACGCTGTACCAACTGAGCTACGGTCGCTCTGTATCACTTGAATGAGTTGCGTTTTGAGTGCACCATAGTTTCCAAACAATTAGCTACTATTATTATTATTTTTTCTCTCTTTCGGTACATATAAGATTTGTGTTATTATTGTGAATGTTTAATTCTGTACCTTCAAAATATGAGACGAATTGTGTTCCGGGCAGTCATTCCCGCGACGCACAACATTAACGACAAATATGGAACTGTTCCGGAATTATAGGACGTCTAGTAATCTTTGTGTTCTTTATATAGGGTTACAATCTGTAGATCGGTTATATGTTCAAGGCTTTAGTTTGTTGACCCCTTCCGCCCGGTTTTGTTGCATTTTTCAAAATTGTTGTTCTCTTTTACCTCTGGTTCAACTTTTCGCTCTGTTTTCTTGAGAACAGGTGCACCGAGCATTGGAGAAAAAGAAAAGGCTAATTAGTACGGGGTTATCAAAGACATTCAAGGTGAGACAAGTTACGGATGTAATTAATACGTCAGCATGTCCTTCTTATCACTGAATGTATTCAGTGTGTACCATTCATTTTTCTGTCATCGTACATTATTTGTTGGAGTACTAAAACTTGTGTATTTTTTTTTTTTAACATAATTCTCTTTTTGATATTAGTATTTGTCGATATAATACTTCGCGTGTTCCATGTGCTATTTGTAACGTTTTGACTCTTAAAGATAAAGTGATTCATTTTGGTAGTTCTTGGAGTGTGTGTTCCAGTTCACCCTGTGCTTTTCTTTTGTTTCCTGAGCGTGTGAATTTGTAAGTTATACCGTTAGGAATACCGAGACGACGGTGGGAGGATAATATTAAAAGGGATCTTCGCGAAGTAGGTGTTTGTGATGTAAACTGGCTTAATCTTGCTCTAGATAGAATTCTATAGCGAACGTTTGTTACTGTGGCGATAAACTTGCGAGTTCCGTAAGCCATAGAGTAGGTAAGTGAGTGATTCAAAGCAAATGGTGCAAATATTG
>JAGDQP010050453.1:2852-14240 GCA_022664845.1 Lepisma saccharinum | reverse complement strand
GACTTCTATCCGTACTCAATTGGCTACGCATCTGGTACAAACACACACCCAGTTGACTACGCAATTGGTGTCAGCCTGCATACTCGGTTGACTACGCAATTTGTATGTACTTAACCCGCATCTAAACAAGCCCATACTAAGTTGGCTACTGAACTGGTATAAACTCCTGGCACCCAGGTTGGGTACGCAGCCGGTGCTATTCTACAATCCTAATCCCATTCCGATCACCCAAAGAAGAAGTCTGCAGAAGTCATCCTTCGATCTTATACTCTGTAATTAGCTTCCTACGGAACGGTAAGTTTGTTAACGTTACTATATTTTATAATATAAAGGTTGAGGGCTAAACTTGCCGTACCGTTGATCCCGTGTATCAAATTTCTCTGCCATAAAGAAACAAAAGGAGCATTACGTATAATCGCATTACATACTGATCAAAAGTAGATATAATAGAAACGTTGAGCGTTAGACTTGACCAATTCATTGATGGAAATATTGCTAAAGCAACCTCCTTTATACCTTCTCGTATCTAAGGTCAGAGCAGGTCATTTAAGTTACAGAGACCTACCCCGCAACCTAATTTGCTGAAATACAAATATGGCATTGCACCATTCCTGAAACGAATCCGCAATTTCATTTGCTGTTAAGCGTCGTATTGCGATGTGCATTTAGGAAGTTTAAATGTAATTGCATGTTTGACGGACATCGTGCTCCTAGTTAGGCATCAGTACACTTAATACACACCATTAATTTGACAGTGGGGAAGGCCAAAGCCAAAGCCAGATCGCGTTTCCTGTTAAGAAGTTCCGGATCCCCACTCATTAAAAGATTCAATAAAGAGTTTAAGAGGTGGGAGGCAGACGAGGCGACCTTCATTTCACGATTATAATGAATATATTAATAGGCAAGTGAAGTTATCTCTCTCTCTCGCCCCTACTCCCTCTTTTACCCTCTCTCTCATGTGAGGGAAAAGGGGAATGGAACTTAAAATGGGATGCACGAAACAGATAATTTAATAACATTACTATTAACTGAAAAAGTAATTATTAATAAAGTAAGAGCAAGTTCAAGCTCAATTGTTAATTCCATAAGTTTCAAGGCGAACGTGATATCTGTTATCAATTGGTGATAAACAGGAGCGCGTTTTTATTTTTGTTCAAATCTAGTTGTGTGTTTGTAAAGCGATTACAGTTTACGGTTTATATCAGACTTTAAAAGATTTTGCAGGGTTAAACGATTTATTAAGGGCAAAATGTGGACACTTTGAATCTGAGGACCCGATTTTGATCCGGTTACCAGGAGATTATAACCATATTTTTAATTATGTCTTTGTTTTTAGCAGTGTTTCTTTCAGGGGTGACAAGACTGGAGATCCCAGAGCACAAAAAATACAAAGCCGAAATTCCCAGTTAATTATAATTCCTAAACCGGATCCTTTGAATTCGGGCCAAGCAGGGTCACCAAAAGTAACCCGCTGTCAGCTCTCGTTTATATAGCCGAATACTTAAGTATATACATGCGTAAAGAGCAAAATAAGTAACTGAAAATCAATCAAAAATAATTAGTATAATAGCAATTATAATAAATATTGTTGGGAAACGGAACATGGAAGATAAACATGGTAAAATCGCCGTAACGCATGTAATCGTTTAACTCCAGCAGCAGGATGTTGTGTAATGTCAGAAAGTAGACAGCAACTAAATAACAAAAAACTAACAACAACAACAAAAAAAAACAAGCAACTACTGCTTTAATGTGTATAGAGTACTGTTCTATGTATAGCATACGAAAATGTCACATTGTTCCCGACATAAAAAATAGTTACTATAATTTATTACGAACCCGGTCCCATCATCGTCACGCATATAACGGCTCATCATGTTAGGCGTTTGTAACAGATAGTTAAAAAACTTTTTGTTTAAAATCAAGTTTCCAAAATTTTCTGAAACTTCAGTTTCTGGTGTTCAAGGAATATGTTCTTAGGTTATAAAAAACTAAAACCGATGTTAGAACGACACTGAAGAGCAAAGTAGTTACACCATATATACCAAGATCCATTTTCACATGTCTTTTCCCGGCCTGAGTAAAAATTATTTAAAACCATTAAAATAAATTCAAAAGTATACAGGCTGCTAGAGGTAGTAACAGGCTGATAGACGATTCTGTTCAGGTGTAAACTGTTGAGAAGTTTTAAAATTGTATGTCTTAGTGTTACTGACAAATTATTTAGCAAAAAAAAACCTAAATAAACCCACTAAATATCCCAGAACGTTGAAACTTGAAAAACATCCGTATTTCTACTTAATGGAAATGATATATCATGATGAAATTAACTTCATTATATTTCAATGGAGTATTCCTTGGCTTCAACATGATTGGCCAACTTAGCCTCCACTGATCAAATATCCTCAAAATACGAATATGAATGACTTAGCTCACAAAAACTTTACAGGTTCCTTGACTGGGTTATCGTCGTCCACGCAGCAAATTCTACAGATTCCGAAACAGAAAGCAGTCACCGGAAGTCAGGTCTAGGATACAGGTTGGGTAGTTAAGCCATATGAAGCCACATTCCTTGATAGCAACCTGTTATTTAAATTATTTATACTCGGGCGCATTGTCATGGGTCAGCAACACACCCGCCGACATGTTTCCAAGGTGTAACTGTTTAACAACTGCCCGTAAAGACATCATCGAGGAATCATAGGTATCTCCAGTAGACATTTATTTGTGTTGTATGGATTATCAAATAACACAAGACCTTCTGTTCCAAGAAAACTGCTGGATTGGTGTTTGGATCATGTTGGTGGACCCATGTTTCATCACGTGGTTATTAAAAGTCTTGAGCAGAAGTTATCTGGGATTGCTCTAAGCATGTCTAAATTCTCTTCGGCAACACAATCGGAGAAATAGAAGGGGTCAACATTCGTGGGGTTCACCTGGAACTAACCTATGATGTACTCAAGATTCTATGGATCTTAGTGTGAACTGTGGCAGTTGAAATGTCCTGTTTGTGAGCTGTTACCTGGCATTCACTGCCGATTTTGAAAAATCGTGGTCTGCAGTTTTGCACATTTCACTTGAAGTAACGTCCAAAGACCGCCTTGAACACGAGTTGTATTCAATAGGTGCCCTCTATCACTGAAACTGGTAAGCGAAGGACTTCACTTTATATCATGAAAATGCATTACTACCATAAACAGCACAGATTAATCAGCGGATTTTTAGCTTTATTTTCTTTATATGCGAGGAATTTTATCATCCAACAGAGCTCTAAATTACTTATATTTACTGTTGACTCGCACAGCACTGTACTTACCATCTTCTGAATTCAAGTGCTTTTAGAAGTGTTATTTGTAACTCCCTCTGTTGTAAACAATGTCCCGACCTGCACGTGCACAGGCAGCTATGTTCCTCTTGATTACTGCTGGTTCAACTTGAACATCATTTACCCCCATATCATCCACAAATGTCCGGATGCCTAGTTTCCACTGGTAGTCCTTCCCTAATGTGTCTCAGCTACATATCCCATCAGCTTTGACAGCTTCCACTTTGTTAATCCTCGTTCCATGTTGCTTACGTTGAAGCTCTTCTATTACTAGATTCCATATTTGATGATTGTGAACTAATTCTTCATTCCAGTTTTTCATGCGTTCCGCATCCTATTCGTCGGTGTCTTCAGAGTAGTCGCTGCCCTAAGAATACCATGCTTTACCTGTGTACTGGTATTCCTGTAAGATTATTGACTAACTATTTCGGGTAATGACCCAATACCGTATGGATATTTATTCTCAATTTCTCTTGAGGATGTGTCATAGCCCAAATATCCAGAGGCTCGCGTTTATTCCCTTGAAAATCTTCATCTCCTTTGTCCTTTCCTATAACTGGTTCAGAAAAGACAACCCCTTGTTCACCACTGGAGTCAAAGTTCTGATTTGGTTCTTGGTGATATTTGTTTGGGTTTCCAATCATGTCTTCATCACAGCCTCACATTGCTTTCCAAGTCTCTTCATATTCCTGCTTGTACCCTTGCGATATTCCATTATCTTCCTTCCTTTCCTCCAGGATAAGGTCGGCTTGTAATGGAATCATTTGCATGATCGCAGTATCGACAGGTGTGTCTACCACCTCAGGCTTATTGGTCGCTTCACTTTTCTGGCCTGCCTCACCAAACGCTCTACCTCCTTCTGGCCCACTTTTGATCCATCATCGGAAGCATTGCAATTGCTTCAGGTACTTCTAAGGTGAGCACCCAATCTTTAAATTTAAATTTGGCATGATACTTGGTGATCAGGTCCTTCCCAATGATGATATCTCGGCTCAAACCTCTCACAAGTCACAACCAGGGCAGGATGGCGGATGAGAATGTTATCGACGAGAAAAGTAAGGTCGACCTCAACTGCAAATCTCAAAAATTAAGATCATAACACCATCTGCTTGCCTTTAGCGGTACTTTCAGATGAACTTGCCATTTGGCGAGGGAATGTATCTGTACAGAGTAGGTATAATCCTTCTGAGTAGCTGGATATTTTGTTCAAAATTAATTATATTGTTTCGAATGTAATGCTTATAGGTGAGGCGCAAAAATTACCTAGAATAACGACATCGAAAACAATATAGTTTATGGCTTAAGTTACTAATAACGTACGCTGGTTAAGGCGTTAATTAATTTTCCAATTGCTCAGCGTGGGATACTATAATGCTAAAGGAATACACCTTCAAAACTAATCGAGTTTTCAGTGGCTTTAAACGACCTTGAGTATATTTGTGTAGCTGAAACAAATATAAATAAAGAATGCAAAACCGGAAGACAAATGACGAAATGAAGTGGTCCAACGGAAATGCACACAATGATAATTCAATTCAATTCGCTATTTTTATTACTACTGTTAAAATTCAACCCCAAACTGTATTTTTGAATGCATAATTTATTTACAATTTTCATTGAACATTCTAATGGTTTTATTTTGGCTCCAAGTTTCAAATAATATTCTTTGAGAATAAAGTAGAATCTTCGTAATATTTTCTTTTTGGCTTTTCACTGATCGGATGTCGGTTGAAAAGAATGAAAAATATATCAGGTCCACTAGGTGTAAACTATGCTTTCGTATGTAATTAGTAAATACAGATTTGTGCAACATCTCACCTGAGAAGGATACTTCTGCTCTTCCCAACACTTTGGGGGATGAGTTAAAGCGCTCTCGCATTTCTGTTCGTCTTTTATCTCTTGAATGCTCTCTGAAGACTCCCCCTGCTTTTCAGTTTCTTCAGAGTCGGCGAAAGACTTTTGTAACTGTTTAATATTTGCCATCGATAAGTCAATTTCGTCGTATCTTAAAACCAGTAAAATTTTATCTCCGTTACTGTCTGTATTAGATGAAACTGAACTGAATGCTTATTATAAATAAATCGAATTTTAATGCAGAAATGTCTAAAATGTGAGATATAGCAACGTTTAAGTTTTAAAACTACGTTCAATCAAGATAAAGTGATATCGCTTAAACCTGAATATTCAGCTCTAACGGAAGATCCATCTTAAATAAGCGTGTCTATGCCAAGTAGTCAACTTACACTTTCTACTCATCCTAATTTGTTATCATCAAATGCTTTTAAATGTTCATTTATGTTCTTCATTTTGTTTCAAAGGTTAGTCTCACCATGAATATTATGGAATTTAATTACTCGAAACTACTGCCTGAAGATGTAATACGTTTAACAGGTTTAGGCTTGAATAGTAATAAAGACCGGTACTGATCATGTTTTGCCCCCTGGAACTATACGTTATGTAAATTATATTGACAAAGTGAAATCGAACGGACATTCATCACTAAAAATATTGCAGTATATTTTATTTCCTACGATTTAAACTAATATTTTTTTTTTATTTTCATTTAAGAACAAACTGTGCATCAAACGAAACTTATGCTAAACAAGTAACATGTATGTCAATTAAACTAAAATTTTATGATAATTTTCTAAAATATATGATCATTTAATATCTACAACCCACATATTTTGGAGAACGCATTTTTTTAGTAAATGTAGTTTGTCTCTGAATTCACAATCCTCTATCATCGATCGGAAATTAACTGAAGTTTACGGGAAATGAAGTCTGTATTATGTGGCACGAAGGATAGATAAACTAAATGTCAAACCTTATTTAGCGAATGTTTGTTGCACCAAATAAAGATGACGGGACGGTATAGTCAATTGCAAATCAATCTAGACCGTTTTAAACTTCCTTACAATTGACAAGTAATACAGGAATCGACTAAAACATAAAAGAATGGAGTCGTATGCGTGAAAAAAAAAGTGATGTTTCATGATAAAAGATAACACACAGAATTTTATTCGGGCATAGGCCTCAATTATTAAAGCAGAAGGGTTTGGTTTTGAGTGAGGAATTATTTTTAAGAATATGTTAATTCTGCCAGCTGTATAAAATAATGAGAATTGACTTCTAGTACATATGTTAGTAATTAAACTATCTCGTTTCTTGGTATCATACATAAAACTATGAAACACTGTGTGATTTCTCGCGTGAAAAATTTCCTAATACAGACTATATACGTTTTATCATACGAGGGGTGGTACGAGCCAGTATACTGTCTAAAGCGGCCTTAACTGTACAGTGAAAATTAAATGCACTAATTAGTAGCGTTCAAATAATTAATAACATATGAATCTACTCACCTCCTGCTCAGATTTCAAGTTATCCAAAGATACTGAAGGGTGACTTAGAACACCTTCCGGCTCTTTCTCTTGTTTTATCTCTCTTTCAATCTTAGTGCATTCTTCACTTCCTCTTTGATTGGTGTCTGTTATTGCCTTCTGCAGTTGCTGAGCGATTTTAATCGATGAAACAATTTCGTCGTAGTTTAATGTCTTTATAACTTCATGCATATCATCCTGTGTGTTTGCACAGGTCGAACTACAAGGCTGGAATTAAAAATAAAACGTGGAAAGGGTTATAAAGAAGATACAAAGTTGACTTGTTAAAAATCATACATGAACGTAAAAATTATGAACAATCAAACTTAAGAAATAACGAACTACCATCAGAACATGTGTTTGGACTTTATTTTAATTATGTAATGCCTCGTAAAGTTTATTTAAAGATTCACGTTTCCGAAAACTATTAAAATCAACAGGCGTAGAGATAGAATGAATTTTATAGTTAGTGAGGAAAAAATCTCCCAAAAAACTGTGAAATATACAAGATATGATTCCATGACGTACCGGGTGCTACAACTAAATTTGATGCGTTGTGGAACGTTATATGGGTGATACACATGTTTCTCTTGGTTCTAGACATCATAAACGAAGTGTGTTTATTAACTATGTAATGGTCTGCTGGACGTTCATTTGATATTTCCTGAAATTATTTGGTTCAGTATGTTTTATTTTAAAAGTTTAAAACGGAAAAAAAGATTTAAAAAGGTATGAAAAATTTACATTATTAATTTGTAACCAGGTTTGTTTTTTTCTCTTTGTTTCTAAGTTTTCGAGTGATAAAAGTCTGCATTTTTATCTCTACAGTTTCTCGATTTTTTCCGAGCTGACGCGGAGTAGCTCGTAATTCGGTGGCTTCACTGTTGTGTGAATCCTCACTCGGATGGCGTTGAGTTAATGTTGCTCCTGTTCCTGAAGTTTCTTCGATTCGCGTGCGATTGAAATTGCAAGGTGGGAGAGCGGATGTCTACCCTGAAGCACGGTACAATACGTCAAATCAAGTGTGGCTTGTGTTTCCTTCTTGATTGGACCTTCCGGTATCTCTACGGGTTGTCAGTTATTCAGTGAGGTCAAAAATATGTTTTAATAATTTAACCGCTGTCAATGAAGTAAGTAAGATAACTTAAGTGATTAATAATGTTAAATTCGGTTGATTTAAAATGGAAGTGTTTGTGTCCCGGGATTGTCCGGAGTTAATGACGTCATTAAAGAAATTCAGTTTAAGTGAAACGATAGTTTTATTTTAAAAAATTGAGCAAATCTGAAATTCTTTTGAGTTGATTATAAACTTAGGTAAAGTAATTGCTTGCAAGTTTTTTGGCTTGATACGTAATAATTATTCAACGAGGATAAAATTAATCCAAACTTCTTTAGTCTTTTTCTGCTAAACTAAGTAAATTCTCTTTGCGAAGTAATTGTAGCTAGCTAAATTTGTTTCAAATTAACTTGCCACGTGGTTTGATACATTAATCCATCTAAGAGTCGTGCATTTGAATTTTAAACGAAGTGAAATGAAGTTTTCGGTTTGGGAATTTTAAATCCCGTGGGGATCATTAAAATTCGATAATTGAGACTTCTTGGTCTGTTTGAAGCTATAAACGTGGAATAAAATTCAAATTGAACTAAGCTGTAATATATATAAAATTGTCTTAGTAGATGATAACAGTAATCCTGCGATTTTCGTTAAGTCGGATTCATAAGTAGAGTTGGGTCTCTTCGTCGCCCTCTTCAATCACGTCTCAATGATTTTCAGGCTTGACTGATTTTTAAAATTTGTTTCGCGAATAAACCGAATCAGGAGCTCAAATAAAAGTTGAATTTGTGACGTTTAACTTTGATTCAATTCTAAGGTTATAAATTCGATACTAAACGAATTTTGATTTCGTCTATTTTTAAAGGACCAGAATTAAATGTAATTTCATTATCTGGATTGTACGTTCCTTGCTTCTATGGATTCTTCTGTCATTCATGAAAATTTGCTTGGCTGGCTGCACCTTGGATTGGGTAATCTTTTCTCTCTGAGCTTTCTTTCTTGCTGAAAAATGGTGTGAAATTTTCTTTATTGATGTAGTTTTGAGTGGATGCGAGTGTGCGATTTGATTACCGTTCAGTCGTTAACGTTGCATTTGAAATTCGAATTGTTTGTTGGTTCTAGAATTCATCGTCGTTTGGATTTGTTTCGCTTAGAAATCGGACTACTTGTCTCTCGCAAATAAACTTTATTAAAGAAATAATATTTGAGCAATTCAATCGACGAATTGCTATTTTCAGTAGTCTTGAGAAAAGATAAATAATTTTGCAATGTAAACAGAATTTTTTTACTGAAACCTTTATATCTTCGATATGTTATTGAGTTGTTTTAATTGTGAACGAATCAAAAGTTGTTCATTAATTACGAAGTAAACTATAATAATAAAATATTTAAACAGAATTGTTTCGGGTTTCTTTTATTATAATTTTTCGATTTTTGAGGGTTAACTTTGCCTATTACCCGACAATGTTCGTTTCGCAGGAGTACAATCTGACCGGAGTCGAACACTACTGATCCAAATTTATTTTGGTAGCTTTTAGTTTTCATTCCAAGTAGGTGATTCGCCGTTGTAATCAAGCAATGAGAACCACTGTCACGTTATAGTGATCTTAGGATTTAGAAGCTGATACTGTGAAGTTCCTATTCCATCCGTCTGTTGACAACTTTCAACTCAGCAATTACTAGAAATGTGCTTGAGGTGTCCTTGGAAAGTTTTCATTGAGATGATCTTAAACTTATTTCAATGAGTTTCCGGGCAGGGCGCCAGATATGCGGAGGCGCTTTCCTTCTCAGCAAAATATATTAATATATAGTGACAGGAAATTTATTGGTTTATTAGAACAGAGATTTACATCTTAATCGCTGTAAGAATGAATGAAAAATAACTGGTGAGCCCTGGTTACCCATATTATATTAAGGATGTCGTTGTTCTTCAGTTGAAGAAATTTGAAGAGATTTATAACTTAGAAAGAGGAGAAATCGTCCGAATCACACCAAAATTACATTCTAAATAATCACTAAACTGCTTTACCTAAATATATATCAATGTCCGATTGCTATTATAGATAATAAAGCACATTATATCTGCAAACTGCTTAAGAGAAAGTACAACTGTGTCGTAGTGGCCTGAATAAGTTGATTATTGGAAAGTAAACCTTTGAGATCCCTGAAATTTACCTTACATTTTGAACAGGAATTAACCGATAAATGCATCCACGAAACTAATTTGGGACGGAAAAGTGCGCTGGTGAAAATATTAAAAAAAGTTTTTCCTATTTCATGGGTTACTTTGAAAAATATCTTTTATAATTCCCAGTATCGGACATTATATAAGGATTAATGTAATAATCAAAATATTTGTTCATGATAGAAATATCCATTAATGAAAATAAACTCTTCGTTAAGATTCTTTTGTGATAGCATTTACTTGCATTATGGAACGAATTCAAAAACTACATCCGATTATCTAATCATTACAAAAAGAAGAAGTCTCTACTTTATATTTACGTGCTTTTCAGCCAGTTTAGCTGCAGTGAATATAATTCTTATAACAGAAGATAAAGGATATAAATGGTGATTTATAATACAACGCGGAACATTACTTTCAATATTAAATGATTATCTGGCACAGCAAACTAAATATTGTAATATTTGTTACAGAAGCATAGATGGTTATTACGAGCTTTGTTCAAACCCATATTTTTGAATCTAGAGATGATCTAACTTTAGCTTGACGCAATTGAAAAAGGCGGATAGGTGTAGTTGTTTTATACTCCTCTAAACTAATCATTAAGGTACCTTTTATTGTGTACATTTCAACTTCTATGCTCCCATTTCAAAAGTAATACCCAAAGAAATACTAATGTATACACAACTGCATGCATGCAGAATTGAAACCTTAGATGCAAAGTATATTCCACTTTATTTCTTTATGAATATAATATTACCTCATTATCATCAATTTCAATCTGTTCCTTTTTCACTTCTACTGGTTGTTCCATAGATTTGTACTCATCTTCATCTGAAGCCATTTGTGATTTTATTAATTCCTTAAGAACATGCAACTAGAAATTGCGAAAGTACCGTTTCAGGAGGTATACATATCATCCATCTCTGTTTATTTCTTTATTGCCTCCACAGCACTAAGTAAATCTCTTCCTGAAACGAGAATAAGAATCAACAAAGTTCCTTTTGATCAACAGTGAGTCATCATATCTATACTCACGGGGCAAAACGGACTTAGCACATTTTGATATTTATACAGTAATAAAGCTTTTAGGGTCACAGTTGTAGCAAAATAATCATGTCCGTCCTCTTTCTTCGTTTGCACACACAGCTGACATATCTGATTTCGAATTCTTAGCTAAATACTAAAAAAAAATCTAACTTTATTAAAAATTGACTTAGTCCGTTTTGGCATGTGACTCTTTAAATGATCTGTACGAATAGGTTCATTAGGAGTACGACAGACTTGAGTTATTTCTTTTTATTCTGAGAGACGAAACCTTGTAATAACGAACGGAAGAAAAAATAACTACATACTTCATTGGTGGGAAACAGAAACAGATTGATGTCTGTTTATAATATATATATATATATATATATATATATATATATATATATATATA
>JAGDQP010050452.1:0-14240 GCA_022664845.1 Lepisma saccharinum | reverse complement strand
GGCAGAGCAGTGATACGCTGAACCTCGTCCTCTTCAATTGATACCATCTTAATTCAAATCAATATATATATCCATTTTGTGGAGATTTATTTTACCTGCTGTACAAAGAAACTGGGATTCAGTTTTTAATATTATCGGCACCACAGATTATTGCCGGCATCAGCAGTTTGTGTTTCCCCTCTATTAAGGAAAAAATATTCGTCCGTTCGTATAATTTATTTAGACCTTCATTCCCTATCTCATACCTGGTGGAAAGTGATTTGTGAAGGTAGAAACTACATATCAATATCATTCATACATTTAATGCAGTTCCTCATTTAACAGCATGCGCAGAGTCAGAAATTGGTGCAATTATTGTAGATTCACTCATTGGGGCATTGCTTGGTGCTTAGTTTTTCTGTTTCTGACACTCACTGACTGACCAATATATCCAGGTCAAACTACTGGAGCTAGAAACATCGAATTTGGTATGAGGCTTTATGCCCAAAAGTAGGTAACAATAGAGATCCGAAAATTTAAAAAAGTCACCACCTTGGATTCAAAATAACACCCAAATCAATTATAGTATACAATGCATGGCCTAAACCGCTGGAGGTAGAAGTACAACATTTCCTATGAAGTAGTATAATCATGTGTAGATGACCAAAACAGTAATGTATCAAAATACACCACCTTGGATCGAAAAAGACCAACCTGAGAAATCAATTTTCTAAAACCGTTTGAGCTAGAGATAAGAAATTTGATATAAGGGTGTATTATCACGAGGAGCTTAGGAAACTTTGTAGGATTTTGAAAAAGTCGACATCTTGGATACTAAATGTCCACCAAACTTTTTTATAGAGTCCATAACCTAAACAGCTGGAGCTAGAAACACCAATATTTTGTAAACCTATATTGCCACAACTAGGTTACGAAATTATTACAAATTATTTCCATGAATACATTTTCAACAACACTGTTTGAGATAGAGATGCGAATGTTGGCATAAGGATGTATTAGCATGAGTAGTTTAGGAAAATATTACATACTGAAAACGACGACATCTTGGATTCGATATCGCAGCCCAAAAATCATTTCACACACCGTTCGAGTCGGAGAGGTGAATGTTTGTATGAAGGTGTACCATCACAAGTGGGTAAACACAATATAAGAAAACGTTAAAAGCGTCGTAGCCTTTAATCCAAAAAGATCACCCAATAACGATTTTCAAACCATTGAAACTAGAAAAACGAAATTTGTTATGAATGGGTACTATCAATATTAGGTTACAATAAAAAGTAAAAACTTCCCCTATCACGCAGCAGTCCCCAGGGGTATGAGGGCAGATCTCTACTATGGGGCTCAATCCTCCGGAAAGTGTGGTTAAAATAAGCACTGGCGCTGGCGAAGCGCAATTTGACGTGAAGGTAAATCATCAAGATTAGGTTAAGAGAAACTCGTTAAATATTTAAAAAGTCGTCGTCGTGAATCCTATATTGCCGACTAAGATATATACAGAAAACATAGTTTGTCCACAAACATATTTCGAATAAGAACCACGTACATCATTAGTAATTATTTACCAGCACGGTTCTTCATGGCGATTTCATGTATTAGTGCTATCTCCGACGCCTTCTTGAAAATTTATTTTACTTTACATTTGGTATTTATGGGAATATCTAGACTAAACGTGCATATTTCGACTCAGACATATCTAAATTAATTGTATTTGTTTATTTTCGGTACCAGCTGTTGCCATCTTAAAAAAAATTATTTTCCCTACATCTTCGGTGTTTAACGAAATATTTAAACCAAGCCACATATTTCGACTGCCATCAATGTACTTGAATGGTTCCATGAATTTATGTTTCTTGCGCCAGCGATACTTATAAATGAATATCCTTCAATACAGTTGTAGTATTTTAATCTATTTGCCGCAAACTACTGAATTTGATAAAGAGATACGAGAACAAAAGTTTGCGAGTAACAAGTGTACCAAGCGATAAAGATGACGTCATCTTGAATCAATTATGGCCGTCAAACGTATACATGTAAACAATGCAAAGCCCGAACAATTGGAGCTAACGTTACTATAAAAAGTACTGCGGGATACCTGGTCGGAAGCCTCCAGGCTTTGGGGCGCAGCCATCGCCGGGGTTAATGCCAGTACCCCCAGCCTAGCAAAGCAAGTGGAACGACATTATATGAAACCCCATGTCACTGACTGTTCAAAATGCGCAGGCCAAAATCCTGGTTCTAAAAACATCAAATTTCGTGCGGAGGTTTAAAACGAAAAGAAGGTAAAGAAATTGAAAATTTTAAAATGTTGCCACCTGTGATAACAAATGGACGCCCAACTTATTGCTGTATAGGTGCATAGCTTAAACCTTTGGAGCTAGAAACACAAAATTTAGTATAATATTGTATATTCAATAATACGTCACGGAAGTATTTCAAAATGTCTCCACGTACACCGTATTGAATCCAAAAGGACGGACATTTGAGCTAAAGATACGAAATTTTTCATAACGGTGTTTTATCAAGTATAGTTTCGGAAAATATTACATTTCCAAAATATTTCCATCTGAGATAAAAATAGTCGTCAAAAATATTGCTGTATAGAGTGCATAGCCTAGATTGCTGAGGCTATAAGATAACCAAGAAAGTTTTGTCGCTTTTTGTGGAGGTCTGTGTTCCATTGGCCCTCACACCGTGAGTTGAATCCGAATGGAGATCAGGCGAAGCTCAGTTGTTGGTGTGTGTAAAGCCAACATACTACCTTGGGTTTGCCGTTCAGTTAGACCGTGAACGTGCGGAAGGACAGAATGAACATGGGACCTCCACAGAGTGTCATAAGGGCGTGCATGCTGTATGCGTTCATACTGGGGTCAAACGCAGCTGCAGCGGGACGGAAGATATTCCAGGACTTTGGTGATGGTGGCGTGACTACGCAGACAGCACAGCGATGGTTTACGAAGTTTAAGGACGGTGACGAAACACTCGAAGACGCACCACGTGCAGGAAGGCTAACACAGGTACCAAATGAAGGTGTTCAGGCTGCAATTGAGGCGAACAGTGGCCAGAAATGTGAGGAAATAGAACTACAATTCAGTGTGAGTGGAGAAACCATTCGGCAGCACCTCCCTCAACTTGGGAAGCACTACAAGTTGGCTCGATGGGTCCTACATGATTTCACTCCAGGCCAGAAGGCGACGCGAGCAGACACCTGTGTTTCTTTGCTGTCTCATCTGAGGAATGAGCCATTTCTGGACAGGGTGTTGACATGTGATGAGAAGTGGGTCCTGTACGAAGTTCCACGACGCCGTCATCGTTGGTTAGCATCCCATGAACCAATTCCAAAACAGCCGAAACCAGCACTGCAACACAAGACGGTCCTCCTGTGTGTTTGGTAGACCTCTCGCTGCGTTGTGCATCGGGAACTGCTACCAGCTGGCCAGAGGAGCAATGCAACTGTGTACTGTCAGCAGTTGAGCCATGTTCAAGAAAAACTCAAAACTCTGTAGCGACTTCTGAATCGCAAAGGGGTCCTCCTGTTACAGGACAGCGCTAACCCCACGTGGCTAGGATGACCCGGGACACCATTCTACGCCTTGGATGGGAAACACTATTGCATCCGCCATACTCCCCGGACATTGCACCGTCCGATTTGCACCTGTTCCATCCATTCCTTGGACAATCACCTTCGAGGACGTCAGTTCACAACCCTAGTAGAGGTGCAAAATGCACTTGATACATTCTTCGCTTCACGGCCCACCAAGTTCTACCGCGATGGAATCCATGGCCTTCTAGAACGTTGGCAGAAGGTCGTCGATGCTGAAGAGGAATATTTTTGATCTACCAGGTACGTCTTAAGTGAAATATCAATGTTCGAAGGTGGTGGGCGAAAAAGCGACAGAACTTTCTTGCTTACCCTTATAGAAGCACGATATTTGGAATGAAGATTACTAAACTATTACAAAAAGTAGGTTACGAAACTATTGCAAAATGAATAAGAAAGATCATCTTGGATCCAAAATGGCAGACCACATAAATCCATTTTTGGCATCCTAGGCGTAGAATGGTTAGGAAACTATTCCAAAATGAATAAAAAAGATCATCTTGGATCCAAAATGGCAGACCACATAAATCCATTTTGGCATAGTTTTGAGCTAGAAATACGAAATTCAGCATAACGTTGCACTATCTAATGTAGTTTATGAAAATATTAAAACATATTAAAAACGCCACCGTCTTGGAACCAAAATGGCCGCCCAAACAACAATTTTCAACACCGTTCCAGATACAGGAATTAGTTTTCATCTGAAGGTGTACCATCACAAGTAGGACAGAACAATTAAAGACAACGTTTAAAAATTCGCCATCATTAATCGAGAATGACAGGCCACATTCCATTTTACAAACCACCGATACTAGAGAAACAAAATTGTTTATGAAAGTGTACTATAACAAGTAGGTTAGAATAAACAAGCATACCTCCCCTATGATGGTTCAGTTCTCCGGGGGATATGAGGACAGACCTCTGCCACTGGGGCTCAATCCTCCGGAAAGTGTAGTTGCAATAACTAATAAAGCTAGTGAAGCGAAAATTTGGAGTGAACGTAAATTATCGAGATTATGTTACGAGAAACACATTAAATGATCAAAACAATATCATCTAGAATCCAATATTGTTGACTCAAACTAATACAGAATTCATATTTCATCCAAATAAACATATTTCGACTAGGAACAACGTGCATAATTGGTTATCATGTAGTTCCTCCCCGTACGATTGTACTTCAGTTGGTCCATGTATTGGATCTATTTTCGGCCGCCATTTTAAAAACACGATTGTTCCTATATCATCGGAATTTATGGAAATATCTCGACGATATCTGTACATGTCAACTCGCACCAATTTAAATATATTATTTCCATATAGTTTGGGCACCCCGAACCATATCCTATTTTTTATATATTTTCGACGTTTGTCGAAATATTAAGACCAAACCAGTGTGTTTGAACGTAGACCAATGGAAATAAATGATTTTCATGTAAGTTTCTTACCGTTGGTAATGTTCTTACCTTGAGAAATGGGCTGTTCCATATTTCTTCGGCGCTTATGTGAATATTTTCAACTAAACCGACATATTTCGACTAAAAGCGATGTTCCTGAAATATGTTCATGTATTTTCATTATCTTCGGCAGTCATCGAGAAAACCTAATTTTTCCAATACCTCAGTGTTTATTACAGTTTCTATCGAACCATCAAATATCAACTCCGATCCACGTACTAGAATAATTTCCATGCATTTCGGTTCCTTGCGGCAGCTATATTAATAAATGAAGATCCTCTTATATCTTCATTTTTTAAATGTTGCCGCAAACATCCGGAGTTGATAAACAGACACGAGAACTGAACTTACCAGTAATATACGAAGTGAAAATAATACAGCCATCTTGAATTCAATAAGTGTGCCAAAAGTGTATATGTAAACAGTGCACAGCCCGATCTCCAACTAAAGTTATGGCAAAATATAGGGGACCTGTGGCTGGAAACCCTACCTTCGGGGGGCAGTCATCGCCAGGGGTCTTGGGGCAGCACTCTTAGCGAAGTAAAGCGAGCCCAATATACATAAAACACCAGAATCAGTGACACTGACTAATCAAAATTCCCATGCCAAACTACTAGAGCTAGTAACTACAATTTTGCGTAATGGTGTATGAGCAAGAGTAGGCAACGGCAGAAAACTTGTTTTAAAAAAGTCGTCATCTTGGATCGAAAATGCTTGCCAAACCTATTGTTGTACTGAGTGCATATCCTAAACGGCAGTAGTAACAAACAACAAATTTGGTATGAAAGTACATGTTCAACAGCACACTAAGAATATTTTAAAGTATATATGAAGACGCAATCAAGGATCTACAATGGCTGACCCGAAAATTGATTTTCACACCGTTGGAGCTAGAGATACGACATTTGGCCTGAATGTGTATTATCACGAGTAGCTTTTTGAAAATATTACAATAATTTGAAAAAGGTGCCATCTTGGATATTAAATTGCCGTTAAACGATTTTCCACGCCATTCAAGCTAGATAAATGAAATTTTATGTGAAGGTGTACTATCACAAGTAGATCACGAAAACGTAAGAAAACGTTAAGTGATCATATTTAATCCAAAATGACCACCTAAAACCATTTTCAAAACCAGTTGTAAGATAATTCTGGTTACAATAACCAATAGAACTAGTCAAGTAAAATTTGGCCTCAAAGTAAGTTATCAAGTTTAGGTTATGAGATAAATAATAAATGATCAAAATTCGCCATCTTCAATCCAATATTGGCAACCAAGATTCGCACAGAACGAGTATTTCACCCAAGAAAGGTATTGCGATTCCCAACGACGTGCATCATTGGTTATCATGAATTTACTACCCGCACGATCGTATCTCAGTGGTTCCATGTATTAGAGCTATTTTTGACCGCCATCTTGAAAAATATTTGTCTATATATCTTTGGCATGTACGGGCATATCTCGACCAAATCTTCGCATTTCGAGTTAAACCAATTTAAAGCAATGGTTTTCATGTTTTTGCAGTACCACTGGGCACCATCTTGAGAAAATGGACGTTTTCCTATGTCTTTGGCGTGTTTGGAAATAATTCAACAAAAATCAACATATTTAAACTCAAAGTGATTTACCTCAATGTGTTTCATTTATTTTCGGTACCTTCAGCTCCCACTTTAAAAACAAACGTTTTAATATATATTTGGTGTTCATTTAGCAATTTGTACCAAATCAATATATTTCGACTCCGATGCATGTAATTCAAAGTTTTTTTTACACATTTCGGTTTCTTTCGGCAGCAATATTGATAAACGAAGATATATTTATATATTCATTGATTCTTGAAACATTTGTCGCAAACTACCAAATTTGATAAACTGATACGAGAAGAGAATGTTACGAGTAATATACAAAGTGATGTGAATGCTGTCATCTTGAATGTCTGCTAAACGAATATATGTAAAGATAGCACAGACCTAACTTCAAAAACTAAAGTTACGATAAAACGTACAGCGGTCTGTGGCCGGAATTTTCATGTGCGGGGCGCATACACCGCTGAGGGTCTTGGGGCGCCCCCAGAGAAGCAAAGCGAGTTCTACTCTTGAAATCTGAATTTGAAGATTCCGTAATTCAGCATCAACTTGGAGAGCGACATTTGACGCTCAGTTACTTACATACTAGAAATATATGCAGCTTTGATATGTTGAAACTATACAAAATATTTGAAAACTAATGCACTAAATAAAACTCTGATTTAACGTTTCTGGAATCCTTCGTCAATTCTGTGTTCGAAGTAGAAACATTGTTTCATTGGAAGACGCGTCGATTTGTTTCGAATCTGAAAACGCCTGGGGTGGAAAAACATCTTCTTCCCCCCACCAGCGGCATCTGTGCTTCACTTTTTTATGTCATATGGCTATTGACCATATTTCGTGTGTAATTACCGTGTTTTTAGGGTTAAAGTTTCCACAGATACCTGAAATTGTTTGAATTTATATTTTCTGTAAAAAAAATGAAGTTTTTATTATACTCACGTTAAAATTTCTATTTATTTGCACAATCACTTAGCAACTATGAGAAAGAAGAACCTGCATTATTTTATTACAACTAAAGAATAGAAAAGTATACAAAAATTTTAGGAAAACATTTTTTTTTTGTTTTCCAATGTTGTCCAATGGAAAAATGAGAGAAAACACTTTTTTCTATTAACTAGTTTCATCACACACATACACACACAACTACGTTCAACTTTTCTTCTGGCGCTTCTCAATTCTAGCTGGATTTTGGTGCTTTTAGGCCTAAAGCGTAATTTTAGTTTTAAGAACTGGAAACAGTGCATAAATGATTTATCTTCTGTATTTGTAACAGTGAATTGTGCTATGCTGCAAGTGATAGTTTCAATTGCGTAGGAAGTATCTGTTCTGCATTTGCAAATGTGGAAACCTGAAACTGAAGCTTTATACTTACTCTTAAATACCTAATTAACGTAAATTTAAGAAATTGTATTAAGCTCGAGTTCAAATACTAGCTTGAAACATATAACAAGAGCACTAGTTGCCCATCGTTATCGTTATGACGATAAGTCGGGCCTCCATGCAATTTTAAACAGAATGTCCTACCGACCTACGCTGATGTTATTAAATGCTGCTAGTGGGAGCGTTACAATCTCAAAATATATTCCATTATAAATAGAGCGTTACAATTTCCTCTATTTAAGAAAATCAGCGAAGAAGTGGCGGAGAAACTCGAGAGCATTTGGAAGACTGCTTCCATTCCCGTTGCATCTCACAAGAGAATTCTAGAACTGATAAGACGTTATCAGGAGCAATACTTGAAATTTCAGAAGGTACCTAAAAAGAGACAAGATCAAGAGTAATATCAGAAAAAGGTTGTAGAATTCATAAGAGAGGTGGAATCCAAGCTGCTCGACATCACGGCATGTAAATGCAACTTGTTGATGCGATGTAACTGCACGAAGGAACAAAAAATTCCCTTGCAAGAGGCCAATTTTTATTGGAACTAAGAACTGAAACAAATTAGCAATTGGCTCTTTGGATGTCCAAACTACACCAATATTAGAACGGACGGCGAAGAGAAGAACAGGAGAGGATGGCGGTCGGCGTCACAGCGAGTCTAATGTAGATCAGTCTAGTTCCATCTCTTGCATTTTTCAAGATGATGGCGATCACAGTTCGTCATCATCAGTTAGAGAGCCGAATTGTGATCCTGCTTTTGTTGATATTCACGACTCGACGCAAGCTTCTACCTCATCATCGTCTCAAACTGAGGTTCCCAGCAAGCCGAAACTAATGAGAATCCATATTAAAACCTTTGGCACCACTGCTGACAGGTACGGAGTCTCTGATCGTGCTGCCGCTTCCCTCGCCGCAGCTGTGCTTGAAGATATTGGATTAATCACGCCTGATGACACGTTACATGTGATCGACAAACGTAAAATCAGATGAGAGCGGATAAAAGGTCGACAAGTTCACCACGATGAATTTTCTTCAGTGTAATTACTTGTCCTTTATTTTGACGGCAGAAAAGACAAAACCCTTGTTGAAGTCGAAAGTGATTTCAAGTTTTATAGAGAGAAAGAGACTGAAAAACGTGTAACGCTTTTCCGACAACAGGAAAACGAATACTTGTGTCATGTGAAACCTCCAGCAGGCATGTCACAGGGAATCAAAGAACCCATTGTTAATTTTTTGAAGAAGAATGACATCGATGTGTCAAAATTGTCTGTCATTGGTTGCGACTGCACTATGGCGAATACTGGCAGGAAAAGCAGTGTTATACGATCATTAGAGGAAGAGCTGGCAAGGCCTTTGCAGTGGCTTGTACGTATGCTACATGCTAAAGAGCTGCAACTACGCCATTTATTCCACTACTTAGATAGAGATACTACTGGCCCACGTGGTTATTCCGGTATAATCGGGAAGCAACTTCAAACTTGCGACAAATTACCATTGGCATCTTTCGTTCCCATTGACAGCAATGTGCCAACTCTACCACTAGAAATTGTTAAAGATCTTAGCAGCGATCAGAATTATCTTTACGAGATTTATGAAGCAGTTGCTCGTGGGGAATGTTCCACCGACTTGTCGTGAAGAGATCCTGGACCACTATCCCACTCACAGTGGATTACGCTGGCAAGTAAACTTCTCAGATTATATCTCAGCACAGTAAACCCATCCGTAGAGCTACGCATCATTGTTGAGAACGTCTTGCGCGTGTATGCACCAGTGTGGTTTTTGATGAAGTGCAACCTTTCCTGCAAAGATGGATCCAAACATATTTGGCAAACTCTTTCTTTTGCTCGATGTCTGCAACCAGAACAACAAGAAGTTGTTTTCCGTACTACCCAGAGAAATGCCTATTTCGCTGCCCCGGAGAACGTATTATTAGCAATGATCCACGACGACAGAAGACACATTCGAGAACTTGCCGATCAGCGAATCATCAATGCAAGAATGTATGCCTCTGCAAACGGAAACCAGGGAGTTTTTAAATTCAAAGTCTAAACTTCGATTCCCATGATTGCGCGGATCTTAATTGGTATCAAGACTGCGATGTCACAGAGCCTCCTGTCACTATCACACTATCATAAGAAGAATTATGTTCATTCGTAAAGGAAAGGCGAGAAGTTCCCAGGTTACATTGTCATACTCAAAGCGTGCAAAGGAACTTGAAATTGATGCCCGAAGCTTCCGATTCTGTTTGCGGATCTGAAGTAAGAGAGGGATTTATTTCGGAACACGCTTAATTCACGAAGTGTCATGCCACCTTTCGAAACAAATGCCTGGTATAAGGCTATTAAGTAATTATTATGATGCTTTAATTTCCTTAAAATAAGGCGCATCATGTTTAAAAGTCTATATTGAAGTACAGAAAGTTTTTATCGTATTATGCATTATTTTATTTTACCTACCAGGTGTATAAGCTTAAAATCCGCTGTTTGCCCATAAATGGCGTTGGTGAGCGTATGAAGCTAGCATGGGAACGCCAAACCTGTTATGTGGATGAGTTGGATCTCTGGCAACACGAATCAGTGCACTCAATCAGCAAGTGCTGACAACAACCCACAATGTACCGTTGGTAAGCTTGGCTAGTTTTGTGCCAGAAAAAAAACATATGCCGGATACTGTGCTTTTCTGCTTCGATTTGAAGAAATCGGTTGCCGACACTCATCGAATGCTAGTGGAGGCCTTTGTGACAGTGCTTTATCGGAAACAACGTGCCGAGATTGGTTTCGTCGGTTCAAAGACGGCAATTTTTACTAGAGTGACATGAAGCGTGAAAATCGGCCCAGGAAGTTTTAGGACAATCAATTGCAGGCGCTGTTGGACGAGGACGATACCCAATCGCAACAAATGCTTGCTGAGCAATTGGGCGTTACTCAAGCAGCCATTTCCATTTGTCTACGTGCCATGGGAAAGATTCAGAAGATCGGAAAATGGGTGCAGCATGAATTGACCGATTGGCAGCTGGAGAGACACCAACACGCATGCGAAATGATGCTTGCCAGACAAAGAAAGTCGTTTCTGCATCGGATTATGACGGGCGATGAAAAGTGGATATATTAATGCGAATCCGAAACGCCAGGAATTGTGGGTTGATCCCCACTAACCATCAACATCTTCCTAGAGACCAAATCGCTTCGGAAGGAGGACGATGCTGTGTGTTTGGTGGGATCAACAAAGTATCGTTTACCTTGAGCTGTTGCAACCGGGTCAAACTGTCAATGTTCACCGCTAGCACCATCGACTAATCAACGTGCACCGTGCTCTGTGTGAAAAAAAGGCCGGAGTTTCAACAAAGACATGACAAGCTGATATTCCTCCACGACAACGCCCCATCGCACACGGCGCAAATGGTCCAAAACTACTAGGATACACTTAAGTGGGAGGTGCTATCCCATCCCGCTTATTCACCATGCCTGGTCCCAACTGAGTACCATTTGTTTGCGTTGAAGTTCGACGCACTCACTGAGCAGCACTTCGATTCGTATGCAGACGTCCGAAAATGGCTTGAGGAGTGGTTTGCCTCTAAAGAGCAGGACTTATTTTGACGTGGTATCCACAAATTGCCCGAGAGGTGGTTTAAATGTGTTGCGAGCGAGTGAAAGTACTTTGAAAAACTTGCTTTGTGCTTTCTATGAACAGACCATGTGTTTTGCTGACTACAAAACAGAGGATTTAAATACACCCGGTATATTTTGATAAAATAATACGTGGAAAATTTTAGAAAATATACGAAGTTTTAAAAAGTTCATACATCCTCCTTTCTGCACATTTTGTATCATTTGAGACAAAAATCTTGACTAATAAACGATAACTGTATTTTTAGAAATTAGATAATTATATCCAGAATTATCAAGAGGACAATCATATACGATAGCTGAGCTAAGATGGCGCGGGTGTGGGCCAAATATATTGACAATGTGTAGAGAAGGGCAGGGTAGTTTTATAATTTAGTAAAGAAATTTGAACTCCCCAGGCGTTTTCGGATTTTAGAAAATGTAACAGTAGCCTCACAAAAAGCGCAATTATAATTACAAAATGCTTAAGAAACCACGACAAACAAAAATAGCTTTGGTGGGGTCGAATATGTGGTCCGATTTTGTCCAAATTTAGCAGTTTAATTTTAAGGATTAATAAGCAACTTTTGAAAGCCCAGGCGTTTTCGGATTTTAGAAATTCCAATAGTAGCCTCAAGAAAGCGCAATTATGTATAAAGAACTCTCAAGAAACCAAGAAAAACAAAGATAGCGTTGGAGTGAGGCAAAAGACGTTGACCGATTTTATTTTTTTTTTATTGTAGGTAGAGAGTCTACTAGGCAACCTTATCCACCTCAGGCGTTTTTGGATTCGAGAAATTATCAGACTTCAGATATTTTTGATCCACCCTGAGGGATGTAGACCATGTATTAAGATTTTAGAAAATATGCAAAACTTGTAAAACGGCATGTGTTGGTTGCGATCATCATTGTTCGATTCTGTACTTCCCATCCAACTTGAGTGCAGAATTTGAAATCCAAATTCGACGATTAAACACTGAAACTTTGGTTTAGTATGAGAAGGTAGAAACTTGGCTTTTGTTCGGATGTAGTTAAACACATTTTTAACAAGAATAAAAAAATATACGAATATTGTCTAAAACTATCCAATATTTCATATCCGACTTCTTAAAAGGTATGCAAAAGGGTAAACCTATTGTCAAAAATAATGCATTACCTCAACTCCGAGTTTTATGAGACAGAAATAAGGGTGAAGTGTGTTTGGATTTGTAACGTAGATTTACTAAAGATGCAGTGTAAATCGTATTATTAAATGTGTATAAAAATGTACAATACTTCTACAAAATTGCGTGAATTTTTAATCGGAAAATAACGCCCTCGAACGTCAAATTTTGTAAGTGATATAGATAAGACAAAACAATTAACGGTAACTGCACTACAGTCAGTTTACTCCCGTCTCACGTGAACTTTTAGCGTAGATTATTAAAGTTTTTTTTTTTTAATATTTGAGAACAAAATGTTTCCTATTTTGCACAAATATACAAAACGTTCACAAATATACGTACTTGCAAAATTGTCATTCAATGATTCGGCACTCATTCGTCGGTTTAGTGTATCGAGCTTGAAACTTAGTCTTCTTGTGTACTACAGGTGCAAAAATGTTTTATGTAAGCAAAAGTTAACACATATGGTAAACAAAATCTATGAATTTATCGAAATTAGAATTCGTAGTTATTTTACAGGAGGGTAAATTTGTCGTAACGAATTTGCAGCTCGGTTAGCTGAGAGACAAAGCTGAAACTTTAAAATGAAACGTGGACATATTCATACAAATCTTGTACAAAATTATGGGTTAGAGAGAATTCTGTTTTGACGATTCCGCACTCCAGGGTCAAAATGGGGCGTCGAATTATGTGTTTCTTTTTTACTTTATAAAATGAAGGAGTGTGGAAATTGAAGCAATTTTAAGTGTGGGGAGCTATGTTTCTATACTAATTCTGACTTTTCGTAATAAATGTGTTCCGTAATTGTCCGTTAAACTCCTACTTGAAATTGTGTCACTACATTTCCTGCTTAATGACGTATTCATTTTAATTTATGTAATCACCAATATAGCAATTATAACTAAAAACTACATAACAAAATTTACAAAAAAGGAATATGAATCGTTATTGCATAATCAAGAAACCTTTTTTAACTCAATCTTCAAGCAAAAAAAAAACATTAAAAGTTTTGAATATATCCTGTAGAAAATATATATATCGAAATTATATGCAAAGTACAAATTAGCCAATCATAATATATACGTTCTCCCAACGTACTGATTTAAGGCTCACCATTCAGACTTTCCCTTTTCAATTTTTAAAGTATCGATTAAATCCAGGATAATATTGAAATTTTGGAACGCTGTTTATATTCCGAGTTTGAAGCTTGTTTTTTTGTAGCTAAGACATTTGAACGCGCGTAAATGAAGGTGCGTATAGCCCAGGCTTTCACATTTCTCTTCAATAGCAAATATCTTTAAATTATAGATAGATTCAGTTGATATATATCTAGGCTGCTTTCCAAAATACCGAAAACATTTCTCATTTGTCTGCCACGTTAAAACTTGTCTCTCTTTATGATTCCGCGCAATAGCATCAAATTAGTAACTGGGTTTATAACTTCGTC
>JAGDQP010050451.1:0-14241 GCA_022664845.1 Lepisma saccharinum | reverse complement strand
GTGTGTGTGCGTGTGTGTGTGTGTGTGTGTGTGTGTGTGTGTGCGCGCGCGCGCTTAGTTAAACGAACGAAAGTGTACTTTTTCTTCTTTCTTGAACAAAGTTAACTAAATTATTGAATATTTTCTTACGCCTTCTCTTTGAGCTTTTTGTGTTGATATGTGCAAGGTTTTCTTACGTTAAAATTCAGAATACATTTTTCTTTAACTTTGGCTTCTATAGATAGCCACTATTAAATCTCTCTCTATCATTTTTGTAAATATTATTATTTTCAGCCAGTTATACTTCAATTTTCTATGTAATGCTACATGTTTGTAATCAGCACTAATCAATTTTGCCATAACTTTGTAACACACTTGGTGCGTGAAGTTTGTAACGGCAAGAAAAAAAAAAATCCAGGCTAGTCCAAACTTGACAGAAACTTGCGTGCTATGTGGGATAATGTGTTCGCTCTTTAACTATTCCAAATGATAATGCCTCCTTTTTATCTTAGAGTGGTTAGAATTTTGGATTTGTTTTCTTCCTGTGTATCAGGAGGTGCTAAGGAGGTGTAACCAGGTGCTTTAAAAAATGGTTTAAACCAAAAAAATTAAAAGCAAAAATGCCACAGCGTGAACTTCATAGTGACGATTCCACATATTAAACCATCTGTGTTAATTTTATATCATTCTCGGCTTGTAGTCAAGGGGTCCCGAGTTCGATTCTCGATGAGGCCACAGAATTTGTATAAAGTGCAAACCGAGTAGTGGTTTGGATGTCATTGTAAGCGGTAGGTCTTGTCATTCATAACCTTGCTGTTGCATAAGGACGTTAAGCCTAAACAAACAAGACGAAAACAGATTGTATCTTTCTCTTTGTGTGGATGCCTGTTGTTTCATAGAGAAGCCGAAGTTAACTTTACTTAAATATGTTGATAGAAATTGGCAAAAATTATCGACAACATCCAGTGACGAACATTATTATTATTATGCAATTGGAATGAAGCAAAAATTCTAAATATTCTTTTGTTCTAATTATATTTAGTATTGGTAAAATACACCGAAAGATTTTTTCTCATAAAAGCTCCAGAAAACGAATTTATTGAAATCAAAAACATTTTCTATATGTATATGTATGGATGGTTCAGAGCCAGAGTGAAGTCAAATAATTCGTAGTACTTTTATATGCAAATTAAGTGAATGTATTTCTGACTCAGTGAACTAGATTGGACTAAATTAGATCTGTACTCTGTAGTCTTTCGAAATTGTCCATTTATTTAAATAAAGTAGGTGTTCGTGATGAAAACTGACTTGATGTTGCCCAGGATAGAATCCAATGGCGAGCGTTTGTTACTGCGGCGATGAACTTGCGAGTTGCATAAGCCATAGCGTTAGTATACCTCTGTACAGTCATTTCACATGTGCATCTTTTTGTTCTTCTGAAGTGACTCTTATTAATTATATTCACAAGTATTTAAGACCAGTACAACGTATTTCTGTCAGGTGTCCTCCGTGGATGAGTCTGTAGCGGTTCTTTCAAGGGGTCACGGATTCGAGTCCAAATAGAGGAAAATTTATCTCAGGTGCAAACCGAGTAGTGGTTCGGACTTTAAGCTGTAGGTCTTTAAGCTTAAGTGGACTTTAAGCTGTAGGTCCCGTCCTTCATACACCCGCTGTTGCATTAGGACATTAAATGAGAAACTTATTTCTATCCATATGTAATATAAATAGATAAAGCGAAGTATTTAAACAACAAAAAAAACTGGTTTAAAACAAAAAAGCTGGTTTTTTTTTTATTAAAAAAAAAGTTTTTTTTGCCAACCCTGGGAGTGAATAATAAAAATGCAGCAAATTAGAGTTTACACAGTAGTCAGACACATATGGAGCCGGTCCTTGTTGGATTATGGAGATACGTGTCGGGCTACAGAGACTATTATAGTTAGAAAATTTCCCCAGGGAATCAGATTACGTATCTTCTAAAGGAACCAAAGAAACGTTACCTTTATTCTTCAAAAGTAGTTTCGTTCAGGAAAAATTGTTTTGAGGGTTATTTTAAATCTTTAGAGGGGGTGAAAGAGGAGAGAGTGCGTAACCCTCTAGTGGGAGTTACACAACATGGTGGATACCAACAGGAGACCTCATTGTCTCCTCAAAGAGAGAAAAAGACAGTAATGGAAAGATGTAAGAGGACACAGAAAGGAAAGGGATTACGTGATATCTAAATTGGTTGACAAGTTCATTGACATATTAATTTTCCACATTATAATTTTTGTGTAAAAGAACAATAGAGAAATGTTTAAGTGTTAAAATAATGTAGCTTTGCTTCTAAGTTTCAAAAGTAAATAACTGCAGCTTGTTGGAATCGCAGTAGACTACAAAATACTATGATAGAAGAATTGTGAGCGTCTCAATATAAATAAAGGGGAAAAACGGTATTTTCTGGTTTTACGAAGTCCCGTTCTTTCGTCTACTCGCAAACCGAGGCTTTTCTTTTCTGAAGAATTACTAGCCATCTCTGCAAAAGGTTGTTTTTTTTTTTTAAAAAAAAGTACAGTAGTACAGTTTTAAAGTTTTGCATGTCTTTAACTAATATTCCAGGGTTAATCGTACCCATTGCTGTACAGAATTTTTTGTTGTTGACGAAAAACTAAACTTTTGCAAATATCGCGCTCGTTTCCTTACATATCAGGACAATATTTTCTCAAAAGTGCGTCAAGTGGTTGTCCATGTCTGTAAGCCAACAACTTTAAAACACGTTTCAATACATTAATTTTTGAAATAAGAAAAGTCAATTATACGAAAAACTTTTGTGCACCGCAATAAGTGAAACCATTTCTTATTGTGAGTCACAGAGGCTAAAATTTTGCAACTGTAAATTTCCCAGGTTTCTTGTTCGCTTTTCTACACAGGTTGTAATTCTAGTAGAACAGTGAATTAGCCGTTATTATAATATTAAGTGTTTTTAATTGGCGGGCGGTGATCCACCCAGTCAGGGCGGGTAATACCCCCGGACAACATTCTGAAAGAAACACTGATCAAAGAGGACTGCTCTTGTTACGCAAAATGACGAAAGGGAATAGAACCTATAGAAAACAATACAAAACTGCAGTTATGTTGCTTGATTTCTAAACGTCAACATTCAGAAAATGCCGATAACAACAACAGTTTTCAATTGAAGTTATTCATGCGCATTAATTTTAACTCCCATCAACCTTGATTCAAAACTGAATGGAATCCAAGTATTACGCAAGACCCATCGTTTTAACCATTCTGGTTGTCCCTTGAACAGTATGTAGGCTAGAAGAACGACAGAAGATATTTCTACGCCATGAACACGATAATGGCGTGTACGCCAAGTAGGGGTGTTCGGATGCCAATTTTTGCGATTCCGGAATATTGAAATTCCGGCACTCAGGACTTTCGGAATGTCGGACATCACCAAATGGAAGAAAAGAACTGCTCGCCGCCAACAGGCAGATCAAAAAGGCATTTTCATAACAATTAACACTTGCTGCATAAGATTTAACACAGTCGGAAGAATTATGATGAACGCCTGAGCCTAAGGTCCCTAAAGGCCATAAATAAAATTCAGATTGTGTTGAAATTCTGTAGTAGCTCATGCCAGACGAAGGGTAATGTGTCGGAATTTGGGAATTCCAAATTATGAATTTGAATTTAATTTTTAAGGCCCTTAGCGTAAAGGTTTTAGGCAAATTTGGTTCAGGCTAGATTGATAACGATGGGATGATTGGTGGAATGGAGAACCCCGAGAAAACCTGTATGGCAGGAGCAGCGATCGAACAGACGACCCCAAGCGCCAGAGGAGACACTCGAAATTCCGAACGGGAAATTCCTTCCGGAATTCAAGTAATTCCGAATACTCGAATTGACTTCGGATTTCTGAACACCCCTAACGTCAAGCGCCCGAAATGGAAATTGACAGTATTGGTTTGATCGGGAATTGTTTCGTTGGGTGTTACTACGTTTGCGACACCGTCATATGCGACACTACCCCAAAATCCAGTTTTGCCACATCATTTGCGACTCTGTACCGAATCATCATCCAACAGTTTCACTTTTCATTCTCAGAAGGCGTTATCACCATAACTGCAGAGGAGATGAGTATCATCTTTGTTCCTAATTCCATTTCCTGAATTTTGAAAATATCTTAGTTGAAAGGTTATTGTACCTTTAGTGATAACAATTACATTCGTACATCATCATTATATCTTCCTTCGCTTCTTGAGAACAAAAAGTGACACTGTTGAACGATAATTCGGAACACTGTCGCAAATGTCTTACATTAGTTTTGATTCCTTTCCTGGACAATCTGATTGTTGAAAAATACACAAGATTTCGGCTGTGCCGTGGCCGGGACTTGAACCCGGATCTCTTAGTTGCGTGGCGGATATTTTAAGCTTTAAACGGCAACGACCAAGTTCTTAATAGTTGTTTTACACAAGGTCATTGTGTAAAGGAAACTAATATGTAATCTGAAATCGGTTGATATTCGACTGCAGTGATCTTGAGTGACCAACTGTGGAATATGATTTTCATATACCTGAGGGACAACGTCTCTTGGCGAGCACTTCCGGGAACAATGATTGAGTGGTAATGGCCAGGGCGTTAGTTCAAATACCTTTTCCTCCATTCGCTTAGTGAAACTGAGGGAAACTTCAAACCGATGGCTGGTAGCAGGACCTCAACGTGCTGCTTAGCTTGAATTTTATTTATATCTTTAAGACATTTCAGGCTCATGCCGGGATAGGGTGGGGCAGGGGATGTTGCAAGGTAGTCGGACAGGGCCTAGTTTGTAGGGATCATCCTGGTATTTGCTTGGTGTGACTGAGGAACTCAGTCAGGATGGGTGGCCGCTCCAAGGACCTTCCGATGGCTAAGCCAACTCTCTACCAACTGAGCTACGGACGCTCGGCACCCAACCTGCTACTAAAGTAGTTGCCATACTTTTCAATGTGAGCGACTGTAACCGCTAACCACGGACACTGAGTAATCTGAAATTGTGGATTCCTTTATTAATGTGTTTCTGCTATCGTAACTAGCAAGAAGCAACCATTTATTTATTTATTTATTTATTTATTTTAATTGGGAACATGCATTACAAGACAGTCTTCGCTTTATGTTTCAATGTACCTGACACTTGAAATAAATAAATAAAACAGATGGAATTACCCTTTAGTAGAAGCAGGAGAAAGATATGCGATATTTAAAAAAATGTATATTGATTGAATTGAATGGTATTAAGGTCCTAAACCAGCTGGTGACCTAAAACAGGTCCTACAGTTGTTCTTAAAGTGGGCTCCGAACCATTCCATTCAATAGACCGCGTTGAGAATTGAACCCATGACCACAGGAAGCGAGTACGCTAACATCTGAGCCACTCCGAGGTCAAAAATGCTTATTGCTCTTCTGTAGTAGCGTATATTATTTTTCTACGAGCTGCTGTGATTTACAAGATTTTTTGCCTTGCAAACTAGCGTAAACCTAGCTTTGATTTGACAAGTGTAGTTGATTATCTTGTAATCAGAGCTGACGAAAATATTTAATAAGCCTAAATAAATGTCATATGAGAGAACAGATATGATCTTGTTTACAAACACGTCGATTAAAGTGAAGTCTCACTTCGTTACAAGCACCAGATTCCTCTTCCTTCCACTCTCATCCGTATCGATTGAACAGTTCTGTGGACCAGCAATCTCTCTCGCGCGCGTACACACACCAACACCGAGAATTCCAAACATTATTTTTTTTTTTTTTCGAAAACCAAGCCACGTCATAACTATGACGTCAACGGAAATCGTGATTCTGATAGGAAAAGAAGCGGCTGTGATCCACACCACACCACCCAGACCCAGTAGTAGTTCAGTAGTCGGAGTGAAGTGTGCGTGTTGTGATTCTGGCGAACTAATCGCCTGGTTTCCGTTCACTGAAGCGATCAACCAGAAGTTGGATGAGAAATGGGTTTCAGTAATGTCTCCTGGATTCCTTCGTAACAAGAAGTGATTAAAAAAAAAAAATAGTGTGCGAAAAGTGTTGAAATGGTCAGTAGTTTCAGAAAAGGGTTTTAAAAGGAATTTAAAACAACAAACAAACAAGAAGACTTTCACTACCAACACAAAAGGTAATAATTATGCATGTTTCCTGTTCTCATTACAACGTAACCTTTGTAATAAAGTACTAGTGACTGACTCACGTGTTCATTTCGAAAAACACACACATTTCCTTATGTGTGTAAAATAGAGAAAATTAGAATAAAGTACTCCACTGTTACTACAGAAGTTAGGTTTGTATTAGTTAAAAGGCTGGTTTGCAGTCCTAGTGTTATCAGGATGAGAATTCGTCCCAGCTGCAGTGTGTAAGAGTGGAGAGGATACTTGATCTTCATAGCGAAATAAATGATAGGTTCACTTCAGGAAGCTGTAAAACCTTCAGTAAGGGGAGATTTACTTTGCTCACAATGATTTTCTAATCGTAATTGTCAAAATAGTTTAGCAAGACAAAATTGGAACTTTCCAGTTGCATTACATTGAGAAAGATTTATTTAGTGGAGGCGACAAATATTAGTGTACTGTTGGATGTCTGAGATTATCTAAACGGTTTTATGAATAACGTTTTGAAAGCATTTCCGAAACTCAAATAATTCGTTTAAAAAAAGAAACACCTCTTACAAGTAGCAGTTTTCATACCAATTTCAGCCAGTTTCTATTTTTGGAATGTCTTGTTCGGTTCCGTTATTACGTACAGAAGATTCCCACACAACAGTAAAATATTTTAAAAATAATTCATATGTCTGTTAAAGTTAACATTTCTGAAACTAGTTTCCGAAGCATAATCATACAATGAAAATATTCTAAGCACATTTCCAGTGTTAAAAGTGGACTGGTACTTTTGGAAATAGCTAATACAATTTGGAAGTTTTTTTTTTGTTTTTTTTTTTTTAATATAAATATTTTAAAAATATTCTTTATTCTTTCAATTGGCATAGGATATATTTTTAAAATATTTTGTTTTGAAAGCTCCACACTCCCTTCTGTGTATGTAGAAATATTAATCTACTTCCAATATCATCATTGCATGGATATATATATATATATATATATATATATATATATATACCACCATGAGCTCCTGCGTAGCATAGTCGGCAGCGCGCTCGACTTTAGTGCGAGCGGTCCCGGGTTCGATTCCCCGTGGGCGCTCAAAACTTTCGGTGTTGACCCAGCATCGTGAGGACAATTGGGGAGCTGCTGTGAATAAAAGACAGTGGCGATCACAGTGGGAGCTTCGGCTCTCCTCTCCCAACCCGTCTGGTCAGCGTGGGAGCAGTAGACCAACTCCTCCCTTCGGGGAGAGGCCTCATCCAGTAGTGGATTGAATATGGCTGTGATTTATTATTTATGATTTATACCATCATATTCAGCCGTTTTCTATCCACTGCTGGATGAAGGCCTCGCCCTTTTCTTTCCACATATCTCGGACCTGCTGATATCCTCATCCATGTAGCTCCTGAAAAACGCTTGATTTCATCTACCCATCTTACATTTGGACGCCGTCTCGGTCGTTTCTTTTCTCTAGGAATCCACTGTAGTACATTTGTCGTCCACTTTCTATCTGTTCCTCTAGTTATGTGACCGGCCCAGTTCCATTTCTTCGCAGTCTTGATTACATCCTCTACCTTTGTTTGTGCGCGAATCCATTAATTTGTCTTCCTATTCCTCCTGGTTATTCCTAGCATGCATCCCTCCATTGCTCTTTGTGTGACTCTCAATCTTTGAGTCGTTTACGCATTCAGTGTTCAAGTTTTGCAGCCGTACATCATCACGGGTAATACACATTGATTATAAACTTTACTTTTCAGACACATCGGTTGTTTGCTGTTGAAAATAAAGTGTAGTGTTCCAATGAATTCCACGCCATTTTACATCTTCTATTTATTTCATCAGTCAACTTGGCATTCGATGTTTTGAGCTGACCTAGGTAAACATAGTCATCAACTATGCCTATTGTCTCTCCGCTAATCTTTATTTCCCTTTTTGCAGCATGTTGATTGTATATGACCTTTGTTTTACTTAAATTCATTTTAAGGCCTATTTTCGAACTCTCATTATTCAGTTCTTCCATTCTGGTTTGTAGTTCTTCTGCACTTGAAGCAAACAGGACTATATCATCAGCGAACCCTAGGTGATGAAGATATTCGCTATTAATTTTAATTCCAACTTCATCCCAGTTTAAATTCTGGAACACTCTCTCCAGGACCGCACAAAACAGTTTTGGAGAAATTGAATCTCCTTGCCTTACCAGCTTTCCAACTTTAAATTTTGCACTTTCTTTATGTAATCTAATGACAGATGTGGCAGTCGAGAAAATGTTTCGCAGTAACTTGATGTATGCAGTTTCGATGCCTGCTGACAAAGAGACCGAATCGAAAGCTTTTTCAAAATCTACTTCAAGAGTTTAGTTTCTTCTGAGATTTTGCTCCCTTTTTCTTTCGGGTGCCTGCTATTTCCTTGGCTGTTTCTCTTATTATCTCAGTCAGTATTTTATTTCTGCTATCGATATCTTTATCGTCTAACTCTTCCAAGGCGTTGAATCTGTTGCTTAGTTCTATCTCGAATGTCTGTCTGTTTTCCTAGATTTTCCAAATCTAAAAGTGACTGTTTTCCTATGATAAGCTTCTTTCTCTCAAGTCTAGTATTTACTTTCACCGTGGATCTCACCATCCTATGATCACTCGAGACTTTGAAACTGTTCAAAACAGACACGACTTGTAGAATTTCCCTTTTATTCGATAGAACGTAGTTTTGGTCCCATATATATCTTGGGTGGACAGAAAGTTTCTCCCTTCAATTTTCGTCAAATAATCAATATATAATAGATGTAAGCGTGGTTTGTCCGTGCGTGGCGCTATAACTCCGCAACCCACCCCCGCAGCCCCCTGGGGGTTATTCAGTATGGTACCACTCCATCCCTCATCAATGAAGAAGGTTTCGCTTTGGAACTGTAGGGGTTGAGTTCGGATATATGGATGTCAAAAGAGAACAATCGCACCAATGGACTTATGGGAAGTCATTGAAGCAGCTGGGAATCGAGTGCCGAAGTGGCTGAGACTCCAAAATGTTCTGGAAAGTTCCAGACATAACTAGAATGTTATAAAATCTTCCAGAAAGTTATAGAATCATCCGGCTAGTTCGAGAATGTTCTAGAATTTTCCAGAATGATCTTGACCATTGAAGGGGCTTCCGATTCTAGAATGTTCCAGACGTTTCTGAACCATCGAAATGACTTCCTGTTCCGAAACGTTCAAGAATGTTTTAGAAACCGGAAACGAAAGTCCAGAATCTTCTGGAATGTTGCATTATCCTGTTGTGGTGGGGATACGTTCCAGCTCAGAAGGGTATATAAAGGCGATGGCGAGACGCATGCGTCACTGTGCTTTGGGAGCGGATCAATGAAAAGTGACAGTGATAGAAAGTTAAATAAACTTCAGTTAAAATTTTTAAACTGAAAATAAGTGAAGTGCAACATTTTATTCATCCTGCACCAACGAGCGGTTATATCGGCAAGTTTTATTATAAATATATTTGTCACAATAATTGTGTGCAACAAATTTGCTCTGGAGTGAAGATGTCAACAATTCGGTTTATCAGTACTTCGTATGACGGCCGTGGTTGTATCTAGGCTTTCTTCAGTGCTTTTTCCTAAATCGTCTGCGAGCACTGTAGTGTCTTCTGAGGCGATGGAGTTACATTTCTGCATAACACGTGCAATAAGTTAGTATGTGCTGCGTGGACAAGGTTCTTTGAACAATGAACTCTGCAGTAGGGACCATAAGTTCTCCACGGTGTCAAAATCCGGACTGTTTCCAGACCAATCGTCCTAAACCTATGAATTTCTTCTTCAAAAGTTTACTGAAGCTTTGGTAGTATGACCTGTATGGAAACTGCCACATTGGGATAGGGAATCAGCCCGTTTTGCATTATCGTACACAGGGATAATGACATTGTGCTCGTCTGTTTTATAAACTGTTGAAAAGGTACAAGAAAGTACTAAATGCAGAATTTTAGATGAGCTCGCCTTGTAAAAAAAAAAAAAAAAGAAAGAAAAAGAAAGAAAAGAAAAAGAAATTGTGACAATGTTCTCCTAGATAGCAGTACACCACTGTAATGACACTTGGAAACAGAAGACTTAAAACCGTGGGAAATTGATGAGAGTATCAGCAGTCAAGGCATAGAAGTATCAAATGTGAGCCTACGCTATCTGATAGGTCCAAACTGAGACGCTTTTGTTGCTCATTGGGTAAAAAAGGGGGAAACTTTCCGTCCACCCTGTACATGAGAAGTTTTTTTTTAAGTCCAGGTCGACTCCTCCCCTGTCCCCTACCCTATCCCGGCTTGAGCCACAGATGTCTAAAAGCCATAAATTCATAATTATTAAATTAATGGGATATTCGGTAACATCTCCTTTATCGAACAATACTTTTTACGAGAGAGCCTGAAGTCTTGGATTGCTGTACAAATCAAATTCGTATATGACGTAATAAATATGATATGAAGGTAATTAATTGGTGGCTCAATATGTTTCACTGTGTGATTGTATATGTAGTCTACGTTATGCATGAACGCATCTTTGTTAAACTTGGCCTCGTGTCGCATCCATGCGTATGATGTTATATCCGGTTTCATTATCATGAGAAAGGCCTTGAATATTTTCCTTTCAAAACACAATGCAATCCAATGAGTCTTAATACTTCTGTTCAGAGTATCGAGACATCACAGCACGAACTATTTCCCTGACGTTGTTGCCCGCCGTGCAATCAGCTGATCAAGCACTGCATGATTCAGTGCCAAGTGAAACAGCGTAGTGAACAAACTAATCGGTGGAAGCCTTCACCGGGGATGTAGTCTGTGGTGTGCACCATTATTGGAGCAAACGAGGGAATTCCGTGGCTTCACATGCGGAGACAATATGGGTTACAAGATGTTGGAGGTGACCATTAAAATGCAGGGTTTCTTTCAGAAAAATACTCGTATGTAAACTGAAGGGTTGAGTCAGAGAAGCGGATAAGCCACAAATCAATAAAGGCGTGTTTGCTGTTTCGTCGCATTCATCTGACATCGAATAGTGATTATCAGATTACAAATAAGATGTCAGAGGAATGCGACGCAACAGCAAACACGCCTTTATTGACTTGTGGCTTATCCACTTCTCTGGGCCCCTCTATTATAAAGTTGGACAGTTCTTCAACGTTAAGCGATTGTCCACTTCAATTAAAGCATGTAGTTTGAGTATTTACTTCAAAACAAGAAAAAGGTTTCGAAACGTGCGGAGTTATGGAGTTACAGGTGGTCAGTCATTGCGACATCGTCACAAATAAAGCCATATCTCGACACAGAATGAACTACTATAATAGATGTTCGATTGAGGGAGTGTCGCGTAGACAAGTTCTCCAACGTAAAAATATTGCCAAGGATTGAATGGTTATGAACACACCTTAAACATGTGTATTGGTGCTACTTCGATTTTGATGTACTAAGCCGACACTGCTTTTATCATTATTTGTCGAGATATGACGTCATTCGTGACGATGCCGCCCTGACTTTGACCTCCGTAGGTCCGAAACTTTGCATGTTTCGAAAATTCTTGAAAGGGCCCGAAGCTTGCGCCATTATTTCAGGGTCACTCGATATGTTTCAGTATTTTAAACTTTGATACACCAAAGCTTATAGACATCATACGAAACAAGATATGTAGAGCGCAAAACATAAATTTCTGATAATGATGCGGTGGCTCAGTGGTAATGCGCTCATGTTTTTGGTTCGTTCCAAGTGGGTTTTGGTTTTCTCGAGTTTCCACTGGCTTCATTCCACCACTTTTCCCATCTTCCATACGGCCTGGATCAAAGTTGCCGAAAGGTCTTCAATAAAATGTAAAACCTCCTGACAAAATTATGCGATGAGCGTGTCAATCAACAAAAATATTCACAGCCAGATAGAAATTTTCGTAAATTTAGCGATGTAATTTCGTTCTTTTTGCAATCAATAGGCAGTAACGTGCTATTGAAAAATACTTTACTGCAGTTAGCAACCCTTCATCATTGGTGACATTCTTGTTTGTGCTTATGCACTTATAACGTTGCTTCACTTTCAGTGCTGAGTGACTTTCGAAACATTTGTACGTAGGCCTACACGTAAAATATGCCTGTTTATTCAATCTGTACGTCATTGTTTATGTAAGACATCTTTGTAAATAATCATCAGAAAGTTGGCCAAAAGTTGACCTAGAAGTGGTATACCAAATTGCTCCCCCCCCCCCCAAAAAAAGTATTTGATAAGCATGAAGCTTTCTGGAGTGGGATTCTTGTCAGTTCCTTCCTTGCTTCCTGACTTCCTGCTTGTACTGAGGTTTTCAGGATCTGTGCATCGTTGCTCACAGCGGCAGTATTTCCCGAAGAGTGTGAGAATCGTCCCACTCCTTTTACGGTGGGTGAGAGAATGCGTGGATGCAGGACTCCAGTTGGTACGAGACACGGAAGCAACAAAACAGTTTTGACGCTTTTCTAAAACAAATTACTTTTCCACCTTTTGTTGCGCAAGCAGTGGTGGGGAGATGGTGCCTGTAAAAAGGTGTAAATACTTTTCAATTTCTAGGTTTCGACTTTCTTTGAAACCACGCGACTTTCTCCAAATAGACTTCATTGGAGAACCAATAGTCTGTAATTGTGCATAGTTTTTTAGATGTCAGACGCCAGAGGTGAAACAGGTCACGGAGTCGATGATGCTTGGGACCCGATTTCGACCCAGAGCCGAGTTTTTCTTTCCTTATATACGCTGTTGCGTTTGAACAGTGCTTTTTTTCACGTGTGACAGGAACCGGATAGCCTTTTCAAGTGAAGGTAAAGCCGCTTGCCTTGTAGGCCTAGCCTACTTCATATCGTTGGGAGTGAAATAAAACAAGAATGCATAAAAAGGGCCATTTAAAATTTTATAATTTATAATATGAAGTGGTGTGTATTAGTAAGTGTTACCGGTATAGATGAGAATTTTCTCAACTTTTTTTTTGTGTGAACAATTAGAACTAAATTCTCCTTTAACGCTCACTTTATTCACTCGAGAATATTTTAAGTTTTCTTAAGATTATATTTAATAATTTTGAACATTGTACAGCGTACAACTTAAAAAGTTGTACACATTTTTCTAATGTTAATTTTAAAATTAAAATTGTTTACCTATGGTACACGGCTGATGTCAACAACTTGGCTCATCATAATAGGAATGGTTCAAGATTTGGAGCATTACTGATGGGTAAAGGAAGACCGGCAAATGATAGAAACAACCAAGCATCGAGTTATTAGAGATGCCAGTGGATATGGATTATATTAACGATGTCACGCACTAAGTGATGAATCAACATTTATGTAAATTAACTTTTTCTGAAGAACAAATTAAAATTGTGGCAACAGGAAATAAATATATATGAATCACGTAATTGTCTCAAATTATCTGTAGTAATTAGATGAGCAAATTTACACAAACGTTATAAAACGAAACATAGAATTAACAAAAAGACGTTTTAGTTCCCATAGTAAAGGGGCCGGAGGTAAAGAAAGGGGAAGGTCGAAGGCAAGGGAATAGACATTCCAAAGTAGTAGCATTTTCATTGTTATTACCTGTACATGAAACTATTCTTACACTTCAGTGCAACTCTGTATCCCAAGCGAACAAACCCCGTAAATCTTCAAAGTTTACGTGCAAACCTAGAACATGGTCTAGGGTGCTAGTCATCACAGTAGTACAATACCGAGATAGTCTTTTGTTTCGCAGAATTGAAAGCTCTTCCTTAGCATGTACAAGAACTCGAAAGTAGGGAGGTACTCTTGGGAAGTGATTACGTTATTGTGAATAGTTCAGAAATTTTATTCGAGATAAAAGACTTACTTTGTTTGATATAATCTTGTGCTGACGACATTAACTTTCAGCATTTTTTATAACGTGGCACGTTCCATCTCAATGTAGGAAGTAAAGAAAAAAAAAAGCAATAATAACGCTTACGTCATAGATTTTAGTAATTATTTTCTATGAACTCTTTTAAGAGAAAACTATTATTTTTTTTATTTTCCTGAAGAAAAGAAAAGCCCGAGATATTAATTTCTAAAATTCATTGTTGATAATAAATTCAAGGCCAAAACGTGGTATGCTGCACTACTTCTGACACATCATGCTTTAACAATCCAGCGCAAATTGATATTTC
>JAGDQP010050450.1:0-14241 GCA_022664845.1 Lepisma saccharinum | reverse complement strand
AAAAGACAAGCAGTTTTTCTGGCATGGTATGCATCAATTACCTGAAAGATGGGCGAAATGTGTAGAAGCCGATGGCCAATATTTTGAATAAAACAAAATTAATTTCCCTTGAACATTACGTGTTTTCTTTACCATAAAAACCGGCAAAAACTTATGCATACACCTGGTATAAATCAATACTCCATCGTCAACATAACGTATGTACAGTCACGAAAGTAAGTACTGGAGGAGTCTAGCAATTCTTTAGTCTATGGTCTGGCATTTAGTATGTATTTAACGTATAGTTGTGGACTAGATAGGCACCCTTAGGCTAAGCCTGCCACATGCAGCTCCTAAGACATGTCACGGCTTAATCATAACTGTCTGTCTGGTCCATAAATATAATAATAATAATAAAAAACTGAATGTTAGTTTTTATTCAACTCCCGTAATACATATTTCCATGACTGTACAATAAGTCTTAATTCAAGTTTTGACAGTAATTATGATTCCAGATGATCCATTGTGATATTTGCCAAAACAGAAGAAAGAGGACTTCCCATAGTTAGATTTTCTGTAGGTAGAATGATTTCCAAACTGGAAAACGTTACAAGTGATGCAAAGTGAAATTATACAAAATTATTAGGTGTACCAGAAGGTTCAGACTTGGCTCCTTGGCGAAGTTAAATTAATCCATGAGATGATTACAGAAAGAACTCGAACCAACTGCTCTTGGCGTATTAATCGATTCACCGGAAGAATGTGAACTACTACAATGTCGCTGAGTGATATGCTTCAATATTACTACATGTTCAGTTGTGAATTTCACCAAATGCAAGATCCCATTCATTTGTCTTAATTGATGGTGCTATCCTTCCAACCTCGGAGACTGTAACAGGTTTTCGTGTTTTGTATGGCTCAAAGTTATCATTCGATGCTCCCTTTGAGAATATAATAAATGTTGGAAGCATGAATTTGGAATTCATGCAAACAAAAAAAAAAAAACTTCAAATATTTCATACATATGTTTGACCCAAGTTGGAATACATAAACGTTGTATGGTACCCGCACACCAAAATCAAAATAGAAAGAATTCACGCGAAATTTTTTTAGATATTTTACATACAAGACACATATGTTTGCATAGAAGAATATTGCTAAATATGGTAGATCCTTTACAAACTAATTAATAACCAAATCGACTGCACTCAATTACTGTCATGTCTGAAAAATTCGAATTCCAACTGGTAAGACTTGCGACAAAAATTGTGATTTTTCATCAAGAACATATATAATGAAGTCACTAGTACATGGATCAACTAGTGCAACCTACAGTTTTATAAGTAAATTTGTGAAGAAATTTCATATAAACATCACTAATATAAGGAAGTTCAAATTACTTGTAATAAAATTATTTTACAAGTTGTTGAGTATTATTGCTTTTAATGTACTTTTTCTTGTCTTTCTTAAACACTGTGGAGTCATTTATCTGTTGTGTATTCTCTTAATAAGTAATTGGGAATGAACGCCATCCAGCCTTCTTTAAATAAGAGGGGTTTTGCAAGAAAGTTATTAGCATGTGTGCCTGGTTTACATGTTATTTTAATAAGGTGGTGGCCCAACGAAGTAATATGAATGTTTCCAGAAATAATGCCCATGTACACTTTGCAGCTGATGGCTAAAGGACGCACACTTGAAATATGCAGTCATGGTTAAAATCCACAAACATCATGCCCCAAGCGAGCTTGGACCTTCGAGACGCCGGCCTAATACCTCAGACCACATGACTGCCTCGGTCGGGGGTGATAAGATGTACGTAAGCGCAATTTACGTAACTTTCTACATTATTACATAATGTGTTGTACAAAAACACGCAAATAGCGCAATATACAATTAAAAACGATAAACATTAACCTTTGTCAACGCCTGATGATGCTACCGGCTCGGTAGTGAATAGCTTCTCCGATTCTTTCCCCGAGGACAGGTATTTAAATTAGTATGATTTGTAACACTGGCCTGTGAGTACCGCATTTTAGTTACACTTCGTATTTCGTGATCCACGCAAATTAGGTTGTTAGCGAATGCTTCAATCTTTTTACTCCTAACTCGTTGGGAGTTATTTGTAAGTGATAACATTCTTTATAACTTCCCTGGCTTCACTCTGAATAGATCGAGCAGCCATGGCTCAGTGGTAGAGCGTTCGCTTAGCATTCAGGAGGTCCTGGGAGCGATCCCAACGATCGAACACCCTGACAGTTTTTCTTCGATCACACCAGGCAAGTGCCGGGATGGTATCTACAAAATAGGCCCTGACCATCTATCTCCAAATATCCTATCCCGGCCTGAGCTTTAGATGCCTAAAGACCATAAAATGAACTCACTCTGAGTAGTTCGGCTTTCCTGGCGCAAAATATGACTAAAATATCCATGCATGGAATAAAAGCACATTACGGACGGGCCACTCACTCACGTTATATTGAATCTCAAGAATAACACGGATACGACTCGTACACCTGTCAACGCTGATAGTTTATTTTTTTAAAGAATTATCAACAGGCAAACGTACACTCGTAGCCCGTGCTAGCATTCTAGTCGGTTCCCGAGGGTAAGGAAAAAAAACACAATTTGACTACTAAATACAATATATTAAACAATCCTTGATGAGATTACACTAAATCGCTCTTTTTACACATTCACACAAACACAAATTCACTCGAACGCACGAAATTATCACAGTTTTCACATACGTGTGCATCACGTCGTCAGACGAAAAGAGAATTCTTTATTTCCAGTTTTGCACTTGAGTTCATTCACATCCAGAAACCACTCAAACGGATGAGCATGAACGAACTGCTGAAACACTAAATCCATTTGAGCCATTTGGCTTTCTAAAACTTCCTTCTGATCTCCTAAACACCAAGCAATGCTCATGTGAAAGGAAGGATTCTGAAAATACAAGGAAAACTGAAATTACATACTGCACTAAAATACGAACCTGTTATTTTACTACTGTATTGGTAAGAGAATTTTATGGACTGCAAAAATGTGAGCTTAAAAGGAACTGATTATTTACACCGAAAGAATTTAATGCTTCTCCAAGACAGTTTGAGATTTAGCTGCACCAATCATGCCACAACGAATAATTAAACTCGACCATTTAATAAACCAATTCATTTCTATTTGTCACGTAAACTGCCAAGGAACGCTTACTCCACCTAGCGGTAATAGTATGCATCAGTATTGCTTGTCGCATAGTGATGACGCGTCTATATGGTATGACGCCAATAAACTATTACCAACTTGGCTGTTTTTTCTTTTGTTTTTTTTTTTCTTTCAATATCCAGGAATTAACACGTCAGTGTACACATTGGTAGCATACTTAACGTATAATTTTCGTCTCGTCAAGTGAATGACTCGTGCAAACTTTAGTACCTACAGCTTCAACGGGGAGAAGACACAGCCTAAGGTATTAGACGTAGGAAAAAATGATACATCATAGGAGTCGCACACAGGTGCACACACACAGAAAGGTGGTGGTAACCTTTCACCAAAGACATGGTCACATAACAGGTATGAAAAAGGACAGAGAAGAAGTGTTAAACCTGTTATGGGGTTATCATGCTAGACAGCGATTAGGTTAGATTGGTTGAGTGCAAGGATAATGTGCCATATGTAGCAAAGCCGTGCGTTCACTTTAAACAACCTAACGAAGCTAATTCAATATAACCGTATGTGATCTAACTCAATACGAACTTGTTACAAACTAATGTAATGCGATGTATTATATACAAACTTACTTAATGGGATATAACAGCTTTGCGGTAATAAAAGTTAGGGCTTTTACCTGTTTTACGATGATTTCACAATGCTTCATATATGAGTTTGTGGTGTAATCCGTTTGTTGACAAAGATAATGCTGTATGTTGAACTCAACATGGTTCAGATGTGCAATTTGCAACTGGCGATATGCAGATGTTACAGCATCATGCTAATTTATAAATTCAACCTTGGGAGAATAGATGGCAAGCAAAATTGCATATAGTTCTTGATTAAAGCAAAGTATATCAAATATTTATGTTTGTAAAGAAATTATGTTTAACATAATTTCTTGAGGTTATTTGTAAACCGTTTAACGTTGAACTTTTATGTTGAGAACTTTGTGTGATGAACTTACCAAAGAGAAGCGAACAGCTGATCTATTTTCTAGCAAAGTAATGTACGAGATCAATGCAGGTAACATCAAGTAGATTTTTTCACAGATATAACTAATAAAGGTTGTGACGTCATAATAACTAGTTTTTATTTTGCGGCGATCTTATTCATCTGCCGGAGTGAAACACTCCTTGGCCAGGTGGATATACAATTAAGTTTCGACCCACACATTTGTGCGTAAGCCTGGGTCCATTTAAAGAGGGCATCTTAATTTACATCTCTAATCCTAAACAGAATCTCGTGAGGACTATATTTACGAAGTTCCTATTTACCAAACTAAAAAATCTCAAGCCAACCAAACAATGCCCCAACCTCCCATCGTATAGTAATCAATCTGTACCCCCAGGCCAAGCTCCTGTCAAAAATATTATATAAGGCAAGCAAGAAAGTTCTGTCGCTTTTTCACCCACCATCTTCGAACATCGATATGCCACCTAAGACGTACCTGGAAGATCAAAAATAGTCCCCATCAACATCGACGACCTTCTGCCAACGTTCTGGAAGGCCATGGATTCCATCGCGGTAGAACTTGGTGGGCCGTGAAGATAAGAAGGTATCAAGTACTTTTTGCACCTCTACTAGGGATTTGAACTGGCGTCCTCGAAGGTAATTGTCCAAGGAATGGAACAGGTGAAAATCGGACGGTGCAATGTCCGGGGAGTATGGCTGATGCAATAGTGTTTCCCATCCAAGGCGTAGAATGATGTCCCGGGTCATCCTAGCCACGTGGGGCTTAGCGTTGTCCTGTAACAGGAGGACCCCTTTGCGATTCAGAAGTCCTGGCTCCAAAGTTTTGAGTTTTTCTTGAACACGGCTCAACTGCTGGTAGCAGTTCCCGATGCACGATGCCGTGAGCAGTCCACCAAACACACAGGAAGACCTTCTTCTGGTGCAGTGCTGGTTTCGGCTGTTTTGAAACCGGTTCATGGGATGCTAACCAATGATGACGGCGCCGTGGAGCTTCGTACAGGAGCCTCATCACATGTCAACACCCTGTCCAGAAATGGCTCCTTCCTCAGACGAGAGAGCAAAGAAACACAGGTGTCTGCTCGCGTTACCTTCTGGCCCGGAGTAAAATCATGTGGGACCCATCGACCAACTTGTAGTGCTTCCCAAGTTGATGGAGGTGCTGCCGAATGGTTTCTCCACTCACACTGAATTGTAGTCCCAGTTCCTCACAAGTCTGGGCACTGTTCGCCTCAACTGCTGCTTGAAGATCTTCATTTGGTACCTGTGTTGGTCTTCCTGCACGTGGTGCGTCTTCGAATGTTTCGTCACCATCCTTAAACTTGGTAAACCACCGCTGCACTGTCCGCGTAGTCACGACACCCTCACCAAAGGCCTGGCATATCTTCCGCCCCGCTGCAGCTGCGTTTGACCCGTTTGAACTCGTACAGCATACACGCCCTTATGACGCTTTGTGGAGGTCCCATGTTCACTCTGTCCTTCCGCACGTGCACGGTGTAACTGAACTGCCACAACCAGGTAGTATGTTGGCTATACCCACACCAACAACTGACCTTCGCCTGATCTCAATTCGCATTCAACTCACGGTGTGAGGGCCAATTGAACACAGATCTCCACAAAAAGCGACAAAACTTTCTTGGTTCCCTTTATAAATACATCAGCCTATCAAATACAACAAATTAATCCTAATTCAAATCAACATTTTTTTTCTACTCCAGGTCGGACGGTGATCTTCAATAGCATTAACCGACATGGGCAACCCAGCAATTTTGATAACACTCCTCTGCAATCTACTTCTGTATTATCCAGGACAAGCAGAAATCATTATACAACAATATGGACTATCATTAGGCAAAAATCTCAGAAAACTGATTGTTTATATGATATACTTTTTCAAAACTTGACTAAAAACTGTCAAATTAAACCGCAACTGTCGTCTCAAGAGGAATTTTTTACATATACGACAGCGGGGCTACACTTGGCAACAAGAAAACTAGTATACATATTAAGAGAACACAATCGGATACTTATCAGAAATACTACAAATTCGTCAAAATAATTACTATGTCCCATACCATCAATTTGACCGAATTTTAACCGATAACTTAAATTTACCTAGTACACGAACAATTGAAATGAATATCGAATATGTAAGGTTACCAGAAAAGCTTTCATTGAATTTCACGATGAATTTTCAAAATTTACAAAAAATCAATAAATGACTTACTTACATTATTAAACCATGAACGAAATAAATTGCCCAGTGAGTTTCTGACCTCCATTTACACTCCTCATTATCTTGGACGATGGCAATAGTAATTTCTATTATTTTTATATTATATATCATATTAACAGTTATTCTATGTATTCTCTATCACAAAATAAGGAAAAACAACCTAAAATAATCATATTGTCTTTTTCCAGAATGATTATCTGACAATCTTATTTATTTATGTTCTACGTCAGATATTAAAAAGAACATACCTGTCATATAGTGAACAAATCACAGACAGTATCGTATCATTTGACACAGTCACGGACAATAAAAGTGAACCCACCAAACGCACGTTGGACACTGAATCTAAGTGCTCAACTTTAATACGCATGGAAACTATAACGAACAGTACAACACCAATATGTACAATTAGCGACCTCGTGTATAAATATTATGTATAAATATTAAAGCAGTTCATAGCAACCGCTAATTCATGTCACCGACTCGAGGATAATGAAACCAATTGAGGCGAAATCTGCCTGTTCTGTGAAATTAGTAACTTATCATATATACATATATTTAGTGATTTCCACGAGGTGCAAATATTTTATAAATAATGAAAAGTGTTTTAGTGCCAGTGTAAAAATAATGCAACAAATAGTTTTCTCACTACTTTTTTCCCAGGAAGAGAAGAATGCAATAATCCCGTGTGTTCACAGACACGCGTATATTACATAAGTGCACTGACAGTGTTTATGTGTTTAAATAGGTAATCAAAACAAACAAGTGAGTGACATAAACAGTGGCAGACTACAGACAACTCCACACTGAAACACCAGATGGAGCTGCCGGCCGGGTGGCAGAGCGGTCTGCGGCGGGAGGCCATCGACTCGAAGGTCCGGGGTTCGAGTCCCGGCAGGGGCATGGGTGTGGATTTTAACAGCTAAAGGGCGAATCGTGACGGGCCGAAGTCCAAAGTTACTAGAGTGACCCATATAGAAATAAAGTTTTACCAGATGGAGCTGGAATCAATGGAGGAGAAGTTTGGTGGACTACCCCTACATTCACCTATAAAAACCGGCAGCACGAACTACTGAGTATCACTTACTCTTGAGTGGTCAACTCCTCTCCCTTCACCTGTCCACGTAAGGCATCGCTTCTGGGACATCCTGATACACAGAAGACATCGCTTCTGGTATCATCCTGCACACACAGAAGGCATTGCTTCTGGTGTGTACTTTACCTAATTACTTTCTCCCTTTGTCCACAGAAGGCATTGATTCTGGGACAACCTTGCACACACAGAAGGCATCGCTTCTGGTGAGCACTCTACCCAAATTCTACCTTATCGCACACAGAAGGCATCGCTTTCTGGTGCATCTCTGACACACAGAAGGCTTCGCTTCTGGTGTCTTCTTTTCATGCACAGAAGGCATCGCTTCTGGCACGATACCTTGTCCCCGACCTCTCCGTGGAGAACATCACTCAAGGAGAAGACGTCCGCACTAAACACTGTAATTAGTAGTCTACGGGACGCCATTTTTGTTAACCTAATAGTAACTTGTTCATTTATCGCATTTATAATACAAATGGTTAAGGGCTAAAACCACAAACCCGTGCTCTACCCACGGCACTTTGAGAGAGGGCCGCAAGAACATTACGATATATCAATTGATCCAATCGAGCTCCCTCATGTGTATAGCGTACAAGTCCTAATAGATAAAAGCTTCATTACACTAGAACTACTACACTTTTCTCTCTCAAAGATGTAGATTTTTACTAAACTAGTAAGTGTAGCAGGTTAAAGTCGGACACCCTATAAAAATAGTACACGATAAACCAACCACCTGCCATAGATTCTAAACTTATATAAAATTAACACTTTCTAACCTCATAGAATTTTGGAAGTTTGAACTCCTCCAAACATTGATCTAGTTCGCATACAACTTTCTGCGTTGCTTCAGCTCCTACATGTACAGTCAAACCCACGAAGGTCCTTGTTTTCTCGTCGTTAGTGTACACAGCCAATGACCCAAAACCTATTCTGAAACTGAACAGACAGCGAAAATGAACAAAAACAGTAAAAAGTAACAAAACAGAAGGAAATACCTTTACATGTCTAAATATTCGTATCCATACAAAAAACACTTTAAAGACAAAAAAAAATGTTCGCTTGAAGAAGGCTTCCGCAGGAAGGTGAGAAGGACTTACCAAAAGATTTTTTTTTTTTTCCGTTACCAAGAGATCAATAAGAATTAGTACTTACTTAAATACATATTATTTTTAGAAATACATTTAGTTATTAGTTGTACTATAGCTTTCACATTAAACTAGCAAATGTACACCGATTTTTTTGTGTACGTGAATTGATAGAAAGAAAAAGAAACTTCGTCTATTCGTAACTGTCTGATGATCATTCCCGTTGTTCTCTTCTAACAAAACGAAAGAAGAAAGAAAATTACGAAATGAGGAAACAGCAAGTCTATACAACTGTTCAGTTTCACTTAAGAGCACAACGTTCAAAGAATGGCTAAGTCTAACTCTATTATCATTCAAAGTGTATCACTGCTATGCTTCCACAGGGTAACGAGGCATTTTCTAATCTGATTTTCCCTGGCTTTTTTCTACGTCGATTTAGCACCATTTCCTGATCAAGCTGTGTAAATTTTAGTCCCTAAGAAACAAATCTTTATTTGATTAGCTAAATATTATCGTAAAAAAAAGCAAGTATACAAAACTGTTCGGCACATCGCAATTTATCTGTTACTACTAAAGGAACCTCTAAAGGCAAAGAAAAAAATAGACATAAAAAAAGACAGAAGCAGTAGATTTCGTTTCAGTGGTTTTGCAAAACATGTAAAAAATATTCTGTCGTTAGCTGTCAGGAATAATGTGATTGTTCAAATAGTACATACGTAAATAATTCATTCATAATATCACTAAGAGAACGGAACGCCGGAAGGACATCTATGGTAAAAATGAAAATAGAAAAACAAAAGGGAGTGGGTGAATATTGTTTCATTTATATACACACAAAGTACTGATAACACTGCTATATTTCGACTTGTAGAACATAAGATAAATGTACTTAATATGATTCAGCACATAACTTCGCATTTCATCCTGAAACTTACACGTAATTAGTTACTCAATTGTTCCAAACTTGATGCGTCATCCGCTACGTGGCACCATTATCGCTTCATTAATATTTGTGCATATTTGTTATCATCTCTTCTTCCTCGCTTGTCCTAATGTACGTCACAAAAGACCTAATATACGTCGAAATAAGCAGTGTTATATCTTTTTATATATATATATATATGTATAATAAAAGAATATTCAGGTTCGCCCCTTCCTTATTACTTAACAGATTTTTATTTCAACTTTGACAACTTACAAATGTTGTACTTATCTTTCTAAAAATGTGGCTGAACTAGACAGGTGGGCGAAACCTCTTCAAATGGGAGATGAGGTGCAGGGAAGTCTCAAGGTTTTCCGAGGGGAGAGCCAGTTATAAAAAGTTGGGAGTCCTATTGTGTCAGGCCTACATTTATCGTCACAGAATTTCTTGCGCTTGCTAGTGTTCTTTGAATATGGTTTACACACACACAACATTAGTATCACTCTTAAAAGGAATTTCATTTGCCTCGATACTATTGTTATGCTTCTACTTGTAGGCTTTCAGCCGGAATACTAGGTAATAATGTATTGTTTTTTGGTAACGGCAAAAACATGAATATTAAATTTGTGTAAGTCTATTTATTCAGTGTGGCGTAACAACGCCCAGCATTACATAAAGACTGAAAAGCACCTAACAGGATTCAGTAGAGAGAATAATTTTACGTTGAAAGAATAAACTTAAACGTTTTGAGAGAAAATCATAATCTATCAACAATCTTATGCTATAAAATAAATAAATAAATACCGAAAATGTAAGACAATATTAATGATAAAAATAGTATCTAATTATTACTAAAAATCTGACAGAAGTTTTATGTCGCAAATGGACGTACAGATAGGTCGACGTAATAAATGAATCGCTAATCTTGAGTAACTTCACCCGGCTCAGAAAAAAAAATGATAAAGGTTCGAATCCCAATCCACGTTGTAAGTTTTATGCTTGGAATATGCAACCAAAATTAATACAGTATCACCCCAGGAATCCAAAACTCCGCTAATCCGAAACTACGGATAAGTCGAACACCTCCGAACAGAAATTGATCACGAAATTAAGTTTACCCCATGCTCCCTATTTCACACACACTTACACCCAAGTGCACGAACGTGAAGTTACCTCCGTGTTAGTTGACCATGGTCAAGCTCTTAATCCTGATCTGTCCCCCAGTCTCCAGTTCCAGTGCACCATCGTCTAGTGCCACTCTGGTCACCAAACACCGGGTTAACTGGAACTCTAGCCTCGCGTAGAGGTATTGCTACGTCATTTGCCTTTGGTTTGTGATTGGTTGTTGTCGAAAAAAGACAAAGTAAGAAATTGTGCGTGTTATATGTAAACAAAAAGTGATCTGATGAGTGGTGTACACAAAATAAAGATGTTAAAATAAGTTAAGGGTAGCTACTTCTATCTCTTTTATTTCAAAAGTTTATTTTTTTTCATACAATACGTATCTATACTGTGTATACATTATATACTGTCATACTGGCCAAACTATATGTTCCTGTAATGCGAGAGGATTTCGTAATTAATTTTCTACTAATATTACAAAGGGCGTAAATACTCAGGAGAGTTGGAATTGAAACACACAAGCAAAGATTCGAACAACGGTTCCTCGAACATTACTAATAATACGAGAAATAGCGACGCAGCATTCTTGACCCAATAGGAAAGTTCTTAGCAAATACGTTAACTGAAAGCAAGTGGAAAATACAACTCACCACATTGGAATAGACTATATGACAGGAGACGATCTCAGGGCTTCTATGAAGGATGACCAACTCTGATGATGATGATTGGAGTTGGAGCGACTCAGGCACCTGCCGGCCTCTGGTTTCTCTTGGATGCTGTTGACTTCTACAGCTGAATTTTGACTAGGTCGGAAATCCGTGAGAGGTTCTACTTCGTAAGACAGCTGAGGGTATTGAGAGGTCCATGGTGTCAAATATCACCAATTGATAGGTGATCCAACAGATAGTTAGCCAATCAGGAACGATGCAGGTGTTGAAGTGCATGAGTTTCACGTGATAAGACACTTTGGAAAAGATGTGCTCTCCCCCTACTCCTACAGCTTGGATTACAGATGATCAATGCTGGTAATTTGAGATTATATTTCTTTCGTACGTGACTTTTGATGGTTTTCAAGAAGCTGGAATCTCATCACATTCTGTTACCTGATCCTCCTTCTTGTCTTGTAGAACACGGATTTGTCGTAGATATTAAATTACCACATTCCTGTCTCTTTAAAACACCTAAAGAAATTATGACTGGTGCGTTGGACGAATATTGCATTATATGTGCTGTAATTGAGATCAGTCAACTAACAATGTATTTTTTTTTAAGCTTTTTGTTTCGATTACAATTAAATTTACAAAAATTAACATACATCTACCATGACAATACATAACGAAATGCCTGATTGAAACTAAGCTAATCTACTCTTACGATCTAAGAAAACATTTATAGTTTCCCGATTATTACATGTCAGCATAGACTAAATTATATTGTATGTTATTTAGTCTTATCATAATATAAGAATTAGGGATGAGGTCACAGAGAAAGTAAACAAATTTAAATACTTGAGAGAATGCTTGGGAACAAGCAAAAATGAGGTCACGAAAGATAAAAAAAAAGTCGCTTAGTATCGGGGAACGCATGTCTCTCTCTATTCTAACATCGCGATTAATATCACGGAAATTTGAAATTGAAAATATACAGAACTGTTATTCTGCCGGTAATACTTTACGGTTGCGAAAGTTGGAGTACGACCCTAGCAGATGAACATAAATTACGAGTGTTTGAAAATAAGGGTTTGAGAAAGATATACGGGCCGAAACGCGACGAGATGACTGGAGAGTGGAGGAGACTGCATAATGAAGAACTCCACGATTCACCAGATGTAAAATTCATGAAATCGCGACGACTAAGGTGGGCAGGCTATGTAGCTTGGATGGGGGAAAAACGAAGAATATATTCTATCCTGGTTGGAAGACCAGATGGAAGGAGACCATTGGGAAGACCGAGACGTCGTTGGAAGGACAATATTAGAGGAGATCTTCGAGAAGTAATGTTCGTGATGAAAACTGACTTGATATTGCCCAGGATAGAATCCAATGGCGAACGTTTGTTACTGCGCCGATGAACTCGTGAGTTCCATAAGCCATAGAGTTAGTTAGTTAGTCTATCATACTAGTTCTTGTGGCAAACTCAAATATGGCCAAAATTACATATTAAAATGTGTGGCAAGTGGATTATAGTACTTGTAGTATATAAAAGAGAACAGCCAGCCGCAAATCACATATCCTCATTGGTATCGAAAGTAAAAATAGATATACAACAATTCAAAGAGAAATATGACCAATATGTGGGTATATTTACAAGACACCCACAAGGAATTTTCACTCAGAAGGTGCCCTTGAAAACTACTGATGCACTACATATATTTGGCTTACAGTGCAGTCCACTTATAACGAACTATTGGATATTGCGAACAGAAATGAAATCCCCGTCACCATACCTATTTAAAACATGGAAGAAATGACCGTATATATTACGAACAATATTTCCCGTCAAGACCGCTTATAGCAACATTTTCAGAATGGGTTCATGTGTCATGTGTATTGATTTTCCGCTTCTTCGAGGCTATTTACACGTATAGACGGAAGTACAAAAGGTGAACACCCCTTCCCCTTTGTTTTGTAACAGGGCGAGTGGAGAAAAGCAGAGGAATCAATTTTCTTTTGTTCACTGCTGCAAGCTAAGTATGCAGGTCAATTCCACCCCCATCCTCTCTCTGCTTCTGGTGGTGCATTACTCAAGTTCCGCAAAACTGGTTTACACAGCTGTTCTCATACATTCCTCATTTGACTTCTGTCCAAACCTTACAAATCCAACGCTTCTTGTAAAACAGGTAGCGGACCACAGCGCGTTCACCAATAAGTTTCTCACTCGTGCACGATGCCTTCTCGACTGACGTTTTGTGACGCCACCTCTATGCGGCGCTAGCGATCGACCTGAAAGTATGTGGACCCTCCTTAGAAGGACTGAGCTTCACGCTGATGAAGTTTTTTTTTTTTCAAATCGTACAATTCCTTCCTAGCGAGGCTCAAGACTTATCAAATGACCCTCGTATAAGGAGTGAGAATATTCAAGGAAGGTACAATAGAAGTTAACAAGGTGAAGTCAAGTTTAAACCAGGCATGTGCAGCGTGGACAGATGTAAAAACTGGAAGATGATTAATTTCAAATTGTTAAATTACTGATTTGTTGTGCAGTTGCGTCTTTTCAATTTTCCGTCCAAGGATATACTTAAGAAAGGAAATCATGTTTTGTTCAAACTAAATCTGGATATTTTTTTAAATACGATCTGATTGCCCGTTTCATATGTGAACTTGAATTTCCTCTATGGCCTTTAGGCACCTAAGGCGTAGGCCAGGATATGCTAGGAGAAAGGATGCGGGAAGAAATCGATCAGGGCCTAATTTGAAAGTACCATCCCAGCATTTGCCTAGTGACAGATGAACACCTCTAGAAAAACCTCCGTCAGGGCGATCGGCCGCTGGGATTGGACGCAGGACCTCCCGAGGCTGATGTGACTGATCTCTGGATGACTGTTGTGTTCTACGTCGTTCGATAAACCTTGCATTTGTTTTGGCATATCTAGTATGTTTTTTAAGTATAAGAATCACACTTTGAC
>JAGDQP010050448.1:1356-14241 GCA_022664845.1 Lepisma saccharinum | reverse complement strand
TGTTTTTGCACATACGGATTTGACACTGTTTTCTTTTACGGCTTACACCTTGTTCCTCGCTTTCAGATATGTCGTTGCTACTTTTCTCACAGTTGACGCCTTGTACCAATTCCTCGGCCAACTTCTGTAAATAAACTCTTTTTTGTATATTCTTCGCCGTTACTTCTTTGTAGATAATCCACGCGTTCAAACAAGCTAAATCCATCACATTGTAGAAGACGTACATTGGCCATCTTCTGCAAGGACATCGGGCACTATGCTTCTTTACCATTTGGTTTACGATGTCTACTCCATATTTTGTGTTGTTATAAAATATAACTGTTTCAGGCTTCCTTTTTGGGGTAGGTGTTATAGACACGGACTTATGCATACTACTAAGAATACATACACTCTTATAACGTTTGCATTTGTATACAGTCAAGGTGTTTCCAGATTCATCACGATATATATCCGTAGGATATAACCCCTTTTGTTCTGGTTGAGACACTCCTTGGGAAGCTCCTTCCTATTTTGCTTCACAGTACCAACTAAAGTCATACCATTGAGTTTCTGCTAGACTGCTAGATTTCTTGTCGTGAAAAAATTATCAGAAGTGATATTTAGGCCTTTGTTCTGGAAAGGATCAAGTTTTTACAACATGCTCACCTAACTGCATTCTTACTGGACGCTCCGAGTCTTTACCTAAATAGGGAAATCCGTTGAGTACGTATTTGAACTTTACATCAGCCAACAGCCAAAACTTTATTCCAAATTTGTCAGACTTATTGGTCATATATTGAATAAATTTACATCTCACTTTCGTGGGGTATAATTGTTCATCTGCTGAATCATTCTCATTGGCATTATAGCACCTCTTGGAGTTTTCTATAAATGGGTTCCATATATCTGAGGCCAAAGCAAATTTATCACTTTGAAGTCGCGTTGACCTCGTTGACTTCTCATCAAATCGTAAATACCTTTTGATTTCATAAAATCTATTTCTAGACATTGTTTTTCTGTAAAATGCTGGTCCTTTACGCTTACTCCATAGCTCCTTGATGGGGATTTCAGAAGCACCAGTGGCGCAAGGATAAATAACAAGACCTAAGAAGGTTTCAAGTTCAGAAAGACTTACTTGCCAAGTAGACGTCTTCATTTGCCTATGAGCTTCTGAAATTGTACATTTTTGTGTGTGTCGAAGCATTTCTCATCAAATAAGAGACGAAAAGCACTAACATATTCGTCTTCAACAACGCGGCGCTTGGTATATGTTGTTGGATCCGGTACATCTCACATAATGTTCTGCTTGGATGCACGACCTACATCACTCTGTCCTGTTTCAACTCCTGTCCACTTAGTACAGTCTGGAGCTACAAACAAATCTAACTCGTTATAGGGATTTTCCACACTTATGTCTTCTTCACCCTCGCTTTGCGAGAACTCCGAATCTTCCTGATCTGACACTAATTTTACATCAGGAACCCAATCTTCTTCCAATGATTCCTTATCCTCTTCTGTACCAGACCCATCATCAGGCAAATGTTGAAAGATTCTAAGAATGTCTTTTGGTTTCACTATAACTCAATGCAGTTCCTCAAAGAAAACAATGCTCATATGACGGTTATACGCCTTCCTTATTTTTATGTGTTATAGAAGTAGATGAGACTATTTGCAATATTGAGTACGGAATTCAATTCATTGTAAATATTAGCAGCGGTGATGTAATAAGCCAAAAATAAAATATTTAGTTGATATTATAGACAAGCATAAATTTGAATCTTCTATCACATATGTACGATTACCTAAAGTGATACAAGGAAGAGCAAATAGTGCCATCTATGATAAATAATTGACATGAAACAAGCGAGCTTCAATGCGTGCTAATATTGGAAGCAGTCAAAATGACTGATTGGTACTTCTAGGTATAACTGACACTAGCGCCACACATAAAATTAATTAAATTGCAAAAGCACTACACTCGAAAACCTTATTTAAAATGTTAAAAGTCAAGAAAGAAGAACATCCTATTTAAAATAATCCGAACGTTATCGCAAAAACATTTTAAGTAAGCAGTCAACATGACTGCTTGGTACTTCTAGTGTTAATGATCCAAAACTAAAAGATTCACAGCATATCCCTGTGAAAATTCTGGGACTACATCACTGTTTGTGATAGCAATATCTACTAACTGATATGCTAATTATCGTGCTGGGTTTTCCGTTCCAAATATCAATTTTTAGGTCCCTTGATAACATAGCGCGAGCTAACGGTGACAATGTAGTCCTGCTTTGTTCGTCTGTCCGTGCACAAAAACTAAGTTCACCGAGTTCTCAAAACTGACGGTAAGCGACCCTATAGGTTGGTAACATGCTGCTTTCTGGTGAGGAAAACGAACCTATTTGCATTTTGGCTTCTTAACATTGTACATTTAAAAAAAAAATGCCTTTAGGAACATTGACTCAGGCCGGATAGATGGCGATGGGTGAATTGGTGGAATGAAGAAAGTGCGAGGAAAGATGAAAACCCCGAGAAAATCCACGCACGTACTTGTCCTTTCATAAAGCCCACATAGCATGAATAGGGATAGAACCAACGACCCCAAGCACCAGAGGTGAGCGCTCTACCATTGAAACAACATTGAGGTCCTGTATATTAATTCTAAGGGGGATGTCCTGTTTGAAGTAAAATAATAATTAGAAGATCAAAGTAATTTATAAATTGAGAAAAAGGCATTGTTGTTTTTAATCAGATTTCTTAATTTCAATTGGATAAAAGGAAATAGTTATTATTGTTGTGACGGTTTTTTTAATACAGATGGTATAATGAAACAATGAATTATATTTATCGCCGCTTTGTCCCTCCGTCCGTCTATCTATGAGAAAAATATACCTTATGGACCACAAAGCATTGAGACGGATCGAACTTAGAAAGGTCTTAGCTAGTCCAGCTGAGAGCTGCCGCAACCTCTTGATCGGTGCAGTGGGTCTGGAGATAGCGGGAGTGTAAAAGACTTAAAACACTGTGCTATTGGGCTGTTTAAGGCAAATTGGATAAATGTGTATCAGAAGCACGTGTAGACTTTTGTGATGGTTACTATGCACGTACTGCGCAGTTGACACTACCTGCATTACTATCCCATAACGCAATTTTGACCCGACTCAAAACTGAATCAAGCTTGCTTTAATAAGTGTTTTGACAAAGTGCTTTCACAAACTGATGAATTTAGCTTTCACAAACTGATGAACTGATGAACTTGTAAAGTTTTGGATGAATTTAGACGTAAAAACATAAAAGTTAAACAAACTAAAATGGCAGTTTTTTAAGACTGAGGTGGAATATTTAGGGTGGTATAAACCTATACAGAAACACTGTGATACCATCCAAAATTGCCCTACCCCAACAAATCGTCATGATCTTAAGTCGTTTTGGGAATGCTAACTTTTTTACACAAACACGTACCAAACCTGGTACGTAATTCCTCAAGTACGTAAACTGAATGAACCTTTGCGTAGAAATGTTTTTTGGAAGTGGACTACAAAACATACCCGAGAGTTTCTGAGTATGAAAGAACTAATTCAACAAAGCGATTGGTTAGAAATTTTCGATCCAACTGAAAAAGTAGTTCTTGTCACTGACGCTAGTCTGTATGAATTGGGTGCACAATTGTGTAACCGTTCATCGAATGGGGGTACTTAAAACGATTGCTTGCTCTTCTACAATCTTATCTCCAACCGAAGTTCTGTACAGTCATTACAAAAAGGAAGCATTAAGTTTGGTGGTGGGTGTCAAGAAGTTTCACAAATAACTGTATGGTTGACATTTTGAAATACATATGGATTCTATACCAGTAAAATTATTTTTGGGGAGAATAAAACATTATCCTTCACTGCTCACTCTAGACTTTTACGATGGGCCTTGTTTTTATCTGGGTATTCATATAAAATTATATGCACCAAACAAGTGCATGTGGCTGATTGTTTATCCCGTATACCAGTATAAGAAGGAACCGGAGATGCAGACCAATCATGTCGATATATTCTTAACTTACAAGAACATTCTCCTTTATTAAGCAGTTTGAGGAGGAAATAGAGAAAGATCCGGTTTTAACCGCAATTAATTTGTGGGTCACGGAAGTTTGGCCGCAATATTTGCCCAAACAAAAACAAAATAAAAAATATCTAGCCTATTACCGTAGCAAAGAACTAATCACTAAACAAAACAACATATGACTGTATGGAACTAGGCTGATTATACCTCCGAAATTCCGTAAACAAATTATTCTAGGTTTACATAAAAATAATTTAGGACAGGAACGGATTAGATCGATCATGAGATCATACTATTGGTGGCTCTCAATAAAGGCTGAATTACAATCGTGTTTGGGAACTTTCACAGTCTGCCAGGAAACAGGTAGAGCACCTAACCAAAACTGAGCTCACCCTTGGGAAAAGATCCAAAAGCTTATGGAGAGAGTGTACCTTGATTTCTTTGACTTCGCTAGAAGGAAATGTTTAGTATGGATTGATAGTTTCACAAAATGGGTCGAAATCAAAGTAATGACACGAACTACAATTGAACATCTGATTGCAAAATTTGAGGAGATATATAAAAAATTAGGATTTCATATACTTTAAGTTAACGATAATGGGCATCCGTTTAATAGCCATAAACTTATGGTGCCATCAACATAATTTTCAGTTATACCATTCTCCAGTATGACACCCTGAAAGTAAATGGCTGGCGTAACGCACTGTGCCAGATATTAAAACACAATCCAAAAGGATAAGAGATCAAATATACCCAAATTGGCAAAACATAGCTGAGGATGTTCAAAGAAACTTAAGATTTGCTCCTACGAAACAATCTCCAGCTGAGTTAACTCTTGCTTACAAGCCTGAGACAATACATAATAGTTTTTATAAAAGGATAACACAAAATCATACAAAATCAAAAGAAATTAGATAAAGATCCAAAAGTTCCAAACATGGATACGCAACACACCATATAGCCATCCGAACTATGTAAAAAAGCCTTGGTTCAAAAGCGCATTGGAGATACAATGCGTCAAGTAGTGTAAATAATAGATGCAGAAACGTACACCTTGACCAAATAAAACGATGTAAATATGAGGATGCAGAACCAAAAAAAGGATGCACCAATACTTCATAACTCTTCAGATTGGTGGCAAAATACCAATAACAAGACAGAACAGAAGAATTGCACCCTACCACCTAATTAAAGATCAACACCAATAAAGAATGTACCAAAAAGGTATCCTTGTGAAGAGTATATACAAAATGTCTTAAAAGTTCCTCGTGAAAAAACAAACACAAAGGGTGTAAATGAAATTCAGATGTTACAAATTATTGCTATGAAATCTGAATCTAACGAAAATTTCGATTTAACATATGAACTGACATTGTTAAAAACAGATTGATCAGTTAACAAAAATGAGAAAAGCTGTTATGGATCCGGTTCAGAAAACAAAGGATATTTCTAAGCAGAATATAACCTTACTTAATACTAATCCTGCAACTGCTGACAAATCTACTTCAGAGGAAATAGTCTCTTATGATATAAAAACAACGAAGGTGTCTCAAGTACAGAAACTTTAAATCATCAAAATGATATCTTTCTAGATTCTGAGTTAAGTGCTAAAACTGGATGTTTGCTTTCGATCTTGGAAACCGAATCGGAATTCTTCTCTAATTTCTCTAGTGACGTGTTAGAACATAAGAATAATCAAAAGCCTACTCAACGATCCAAGAGGAGAGGGAAAGAAGAAGAGAAGGTTGAAGAAGAGGATGGATTATTAGATATGAACAAAATAAAAGAACAAAGAAAATACGAATGACTTAACGGAAAGATAAGTGAAATTCGTACTAGAAAACTATTATAAGGCTGTCAAATATGAAAAAAGGACATTGTTTAGTGAATCAATATTGTCATTTATGCGAAAAGAAAGATTTTTTTTTATAACAAAGGCAGTTGACTGTTTCTACGACAAATAAGTATTTTCTATAACTCATAATCAAATGAGTACTTTTGAATTTTCTTTCTATATCAGGTCATTTAAAGATGATATTATTGTAACTGAAATTGGAACTAAAATGTTTTTACAATAACGGAACTGAAATGTTTTAACATTCTAATATGCGACGAAGCACTTAAGATACTGTTTGTAATGATAGCTGAAGAATCATTTCGTAATGAGAGTAAGTGCTTAAGATATTAATTTTGAGTAAGAAAACAAATGGTACGAATGGAACTGATAAAGTTAAGAGCTTGTAAAAAAAAGCGAGTGTATGATCGAGTAGATCTATCACATGTATTCAATCATATACAGGTATACTGGTAATAGAGAGAATGCAGAGTCAAGATAAAATGACTCCATTTTAATCTAGAAAACTATTTGATCATTGTTTAATATATTTTGCTAGATGTTACGAGAATAACAAAACAAACAATACCAATGTCTAGTTTGATTTCAAACAATTTCTAGTGATTTTATCTTAGAGAGAATCGGTCTGGAATTCTAAGAAATGATAGGCTGATACAACAATAAAATTTTGAATGATTTCATGTAATTGTGAGTATCGTAATTTCGATTTCCAACGCATTTGTGAAATAAGCATATTAAAAGTATCAGAGATGCAGAGAAATTTGATAAAATGCAACTAACTGAAGATATTAGAACATTGCACATTGTATTAGGTTGTTTCAGTATAAGAAAATATTCTAAGATTAATAAACGAGTCTAACATACAGATATTCAATCATTCCAGAGTTGAATGATGTATGTTTCATTGCATTCAGATTTTAGATAAAACCTCTTAACTTTAGTATTTTGATGTTCTTCTTATTTGTTTTCGGCCACTGTTTTAAGAATACTAACCTAAAAGAATATAATTTTTATTTAATACTCAAACGACTCAAGGATTAAGAATCGCACAAAGAGCAATGCAAAGATGCATGCTAGGAATAACTAGGAAAAACAGGAAGACTAAGGAATGAACTCGCGTTTAAATAAGCGTAGATGATATAATCAAAACTGCGAAAAAGATGAAATGGAGATGAACCGGTCACATTCCTAGACGAACAGATCGAAGATGGACGACAAATGTACTACATTGGATTCCAAGAAAAAAGAAACGACCGAGACGACGTCCAAATGCAAGATGGGTAGATGAAATCAAGGGATTTTCAGGAGCTACATGGATTAGGATAGCAGCAGACCGAGATATGTGGAGAGAAAAGGGGAGAGGTCTTCATCCAGCAGTGAATAGAAAACGGCTGAATATGATGATGATGATATATGGTTTGAAAGTAGGACTCAGTGGATCGGAATCCTTATTCGTTTGTTTGGTAAGCGGTTCGGGAAGTCCGTGTCAGTTGTTACCTTTCCCCACTCGTCAACTGTGAGTGTAATGTCAAGAAGGATTCTTGTCTTAGCTCTGAGTTTAAGTGAAAAAATCTTTTTTGATGTGTAGAAATGAAAAATAGGCTTGTACAACTGTATCATTTGAAAGGGTAAACCACCTTAGTTACAATCTTAGTAACTGGAGAGGTAGGTAAGAATGTGATATTTTGTAGTCAATTGTGCTCATCCTCTTGAAGTATTTTTTGTCGTGGAAGGTTGATTACGTTACCTGACACCAGTACACAGTGGATCACGTTGCTCTGGTACAAAGTGGACCGATCCAATGTGTACTTTATCGTAACTGCAATAGTTATTTTTCCAATTAGTTCCTTTTCCAATAATCATAATTATCAACAAATGCTCTTTTTGTCTGTTAACGGTAAGGAAATTTTGCAGGTGTGAATAACGTAGAGTAGTTAGCGATTATTAAGTTCAGGACGATATGTTTCCTTTCTTTATAAAAAAATATTAAAAGCGTATTTTAGTGTGAATATTGTGTCTGTTCTCAACTTTTCTTATATAATTGAAATGCTTTTGCAGACATTTGGAATGGTAATACCTTACTAATGTGTTAAGAAATGATTAAACGAATTTAGTAATATCAAACACAAAATTCTCAATTATATGGGCATGGACACGTTTGGAAATGGGTGCCTCAGTTATGTTATTTTGTACGCTAGGGTATTTGTATCTTACGTTTCTTTGCATTCCTGTTACAGGGTACAGAATAATGATTCGTCCAAGAGGGAAACCACGAAAAACAGGAAGCAATGAAGACGTTTTACTGAGAGAAGCCATAATGTAAGTGGCGGAGGAGACATATTCAATTAGAAATGTTGCTAAATTGAAGAACGTACAACTTCACACAGATACATATCCAAATGTAAAAGAGCATCAGGTAACAATATTAAAATGGAACCTATGTCAGACAAATATTATCAGATCACGAATATTTACTTGCAGAAAATATGTAACAAAATTAGTTACAGCATTTCAATCGTTGTTTTGAGGCGTTTGGCGTACGAAATGGTCAAATAAGCAATATTAAAGCACCTACATCTTGGGAAAAAGCAAAAACTACTGGACTGAAGTGGATGAGAGGTTTGCTTTGACGTAATAGAGAGCTCAATATTCGAAAACAAGAGACTTGCAGTTTTTCAAGGGTAACATCATTTAATAAGAATAATGTTGAGAGATCTTTTAGTAACTTATATGATTTGTATTCGAAATATAGCAAAAAAATATGCGATGACTCAGTATTTTAAACTTAGATGAGACAGGAACGGCAACAGTTCAAACACAGGAAAAAATAATTGCAGGGAAGAGAGTAAAGCAACCAAATGAATGCCCAAGTGGCGAGAGGGCGTGTCCTAGTTACGACAGGTATAATTATAAGCGCATCCGGTACTGTTTTTCCTACGAAATATTTCAAGCAGCATATGATCAACGGGGTACCACTTAACACACTCGGTTTGGTAAATCCTTCAGGATGCATGGACGCAGAACTATTTCTGGAGGGTTTAGAACATTTTGTAAAATATAGCTACACCACCCCAACTGAATAAACCCTTCGTTGCTAACCCTAGATAATCGTGAAAGTCATATAACTATTGTCGCAACACACATAACAAAAGGGTGTGAAGTGCATATGTCGATACTTCCTCGGCATTGTAGAGACAAAATGCAACCGCTGGATGTATGAGTTTTCGGACAATTGAAAGAACATTACAATTCTGCTTTTGCAAAACCCAGCAATCACGCGCTGTGATCCCAACAAACATTATTGTAGTCCTCAAAAAGATAGGTATATTTCCCTTCAACGGAAATGTGTTTACAGACGACCATTTTTAGGTTTGCTGTGTGGGATCCAGAGCAGATCGAAAACAAAATTAATGCATGTTTCCCAAGTAATAATCTTAGAAGTGAAACAGAAAGAACAAGTGGTGCGCATCAACAAGAGGATAATTACAACAAAGACTGTGGTGATGGTGTTTACACATCATCGCACCTGGATACCCTAAAACCACCACAGAAAAGAAAATATCTAGAAGGAATGGTAGCAATCGTATCATAACCTAACAGATACTCCAAAAAGAACAGAAATTCTTGAAGAAAGCGCTGGAAAGCTTATAGGGGCAATAATTCAGCAATAACTCAGTAAAGATAATATGGAAAGTAAGACGTGCCATCATAAAAGAATTGATCCACTGTTCACGTATACATGATCCACTGTGGACGACGGCGGTACACATTGGATCAGTTTGCACACATTGACGAAAAGTATAACCGTGCGATTCAATACAGCGCTCTACTTTAACAAGTCATTTACGAATGAAGTAGAGGCATACGGCTACATCATACAATAAGGGGATTTTGGCACAACTTCAATTGAACGGAAATATCATCACAACTTTAGAAAAGTGATCAACTGTGCACTACCTTCTCATATGTGCATATTTAATATATATATATATTAGCGTTGCTCACTACAGATTGAGGGGTCCCGGCGCTGCCAAGGACATTTTCCAAGGCGTGTGGGTCTGGAGCGGTGCCCACCCAGCATCGTTATGCAATTGAGGAGCTGCTATATATATGATTTTGCTACGAAGAAACTAAAAGTAGTTGAATAAAGATGATTAAGATGATTTAAGTAGCTTTTGCTTTTTCGTAGTTTCGTGAAAAATCAACTAGGAGCAACAAAATTTGGCATTTTGACTGTAACAAATTTAGATGTAGCAATAGGTTTAGAATTCCTTCTCGCATCTTGTAATTTTAGACAATATTTCTCTTGCCTCTTACAATGTTTGCTTTCAAATTCAGTGAAAATCTCTGTGCGAGTAATGCTTGCAAAATTCTCCAACCAAAGTAATCGGATGCAGAAAGCAGTTTCACCAACTGACAGTATTTCGGCGCGAAGGCTAAAGTCGTTGGAAAAACTTGTGCTAAAACCATGGCATTTAACTTTCAATTGTAAGATGATTCGTTGTGCTTGGATTTTCGTCCCACAGAAGAACGGTAAATTATACCGAGTGTTTTTACGCTTGGACTGAGTAAAGCCACACTGAATAAAAGTACTCCTTCCAGAAAAGTATTGAAATAGAACTAAAATGGTTGGTGGAGAATAAATAAGCAGTTGGGCTTGCGGATATTCATTTAAATAATTTACAATTTTCTTTCTGCGCGTAATTTCTGGTGTTTACTAGATATTCATAATACTATTTGATTCTTTATATTCTTCAAATCTTCTTCAGTTTTAGTCATACACTGTAAAAAAAACCAGCTGTTTACTGTGAAGCCACTTTTTAGGATTATTCAGTGGCGCACAGCTGCCAGGATTTCACCGTAAAACTTCTTCACAGTGTATAACAATTACATTCTCATATTAGAGGCTTTGCATTAGAAATATCTATAACTCACAGTTATCTAAATTTAATTTCAGTTTTCGCTTACAATATACTCTTTGGCTCAAAATGTCACAACTGGACGAACTTTGATCGACATCTAAGGGTAATTAACTTAATTAAGAGTAATCAACTGAATTAAGGGTAATCAACTGACGTAAGCGTTCTCTGCTGTAATGTTTACTCATGAATGTATATTCTTTTAGAACATTCGTCTACAAAGTTTATTTTTATGGCTATCTCTGACTTAACTCAATTTTCTTATGTTACTTTTAACCAAAGTGTTTCACTATTTTTAGGTTTACTAACTAACAACGGAAGTATTTCGATCCGAACAAGATTTTTTAAATAAGATTTCGTATTAAATTTCGAGCAAGGGAGGAACAGTCGCTGCAATGGCTCCCGCAGTTTCGGTTTGAACAGGCATTTATTACTCAAAATATCTGCATGAACATACCTGACAGTTGAGTTATTTTAAGGCCTTTCGGCAACTACGACTCAGACCGTATGGATGATGATGGGATGATTTGATGGAATGAAAAAAGTGGGAGCAAACGGGGGCACCCAGAGAAAACCCACGCACACAGTGTTTGTCCACCACAAAGCCCACATGGCGTGAGCAGGGATACCTGACAGTGCTGACAAAGACTCCAAAGCCACTCCAGAGAATCACAGTATACACAAGGACAAAAGACACATCAGGGCAACCTTCAAAAGCACACTCCAGAAATGATACTAACCTCACCAAAACTGAATTTTGCGGTTGCGGTCGGGACCCCCAGAACCTTCCTCCTCTCCGTACGTCCCTATCGGAAACTGCAGCAACTTCAAGAATGTAAATAAAGTGGCCTTTGATACCGTGTCCATGGAATGTGATTTTGAAGGTTGCTCTGTGTGCCTATTTTGATTCTCCCTTCTGTTTTACTCACTTCGTAGAAAAGCCTCATTTGCATTTGTGAAGACAAGTACTGGCCTATATCTGCTAAACTACTTGTTACACGGTATTGTGGCTTTACAGGCTTTGTCAGCACTGCCAGTATGTCCATGTATATATTTTGACTTTTGAGTAATAAATGCCTGTCCAAACCGAAACCGATTTTCTTTTCTTCGCGAAAGTGTCCTTAACAATGTTTTACGAACATCTACCACTCCGGATTTGGCCACCATCTTGGAAAAATAGCGTCCAAAATAGCCACAAGTTCAAACCCCGTTGTGGTCGATCACATGAAGTGGTTCAGAATCAAACTAACCAGAAAACTGAAGGCCCTGTCTTTCCAAGGCCATCTGACATTTGAAGATGTCAACAGCGACTACCAACAACTACTATTATAAAAAAAAAATATTTATAACAACCTAACAACAAATAAAGTGCCAACTGTGTATGCATATACAACAATAGCAACGGACTATTATTAATATTATAAATAATATTAATAGCACAAGTCTGCACCAAATCTCAGGCCAAAACAAACACAAAATACTGTCCCTCAACTCCATATTTGGGAAACGAACCCAGTACCAACATATTTTATTTGAAATCATTCAAATATATATAATAATTATCTACATAATTAAGGACCGCAGGCAAAAGGTTTCCAACACAGGGAACATGTTCTTATACTTGATAGACAATGCGCCTCATCAAGAAGGATGCAAATATGCACATATTCCCACTAGAGGAAGTGTTTCACAACATAAATAAGACCCAAACAGAGGAACGTTCTGTGATGGCTCCAAGAGTTCGGGCTTCAAGCCTCGTTTCCAGACTAAATACAAATAATAATAGTAATAATAATAATAATAAACATTAAATTAAATTAATAACAATCAAATTCAACTTATCAACTGTAAAAGAAATAAAAAAAATAGATAAAACTAAAAAGACTGAGAAAAACTCTTCTGAATGTAAGCATATTTACACTATGAACGGATGCGCACTTCCCTTCCTTTGTGCTATATCTCGAAAACGGTTAATCATACGAAGGAAAAGCATATAACCAAACTTGTAGATACTTTAATGCTCTACAAGTTTTGTAATAACTTCTAACGACGTGAGACGCATAGGAAGCGAGATATTTGCAAAAA